>PVKU01001942.1:0-258709 GCA_004027475.1 Anoura caudifer
CCTTCCCCTTCCTCCTCCTCCACATACCAGGGGTGTTTGGGTCTGGGAGGGGGGTTATTCTGCCCGAAGGCTTTTAGGGGATAGGGACCAGGAATCCTAAATGCTTGTGTAGGAATGGCTCCTGAAGTGTTAATACTACCCACATTGTAGATACAAGTCAAAGGCTCTTGTGCAATTTATGGTGGAGAAAGAGTCCTGAACCTTGATTTATAAACTGTGCCTAACTAAGATAAAACCAGCTAGTAGAGTCAGCTGCATGGTTAAAAGGCCAGGCTGCTTGCTTTTGAAACCAGCTCTAACATGTACCAGTTGGGTGATCTTTGAAAAGTTACTTAAAGTCTCTTTGCTTCAGTCCCCTCATCTATAAAGTGGGAATAATAATACCTCATGGGTTTTCATGGGGATATTATAGTTACTTCTTATAAAATATTCTAAGGATCTTAAAGCCTTCTCCCTGTACCTAAATCTTTTAGACTTATTTTTTATTTTCCTAAACATAAGTTAATTGATGCTTACTTATATTTTTATATTTACAGAGCCATTATGAGTTGTACTACAATTTTAAGTTCAAATATAACAAAACGATTTCTTAGAGACTTATAATGAAATGGGTAGAGTCTTGCAATAGAAACTAAGTTTGTGTGTCAGGTATTGTGAAAAATCAATTGTCATAGTCTGATTTAGGACTGCTTTACTAATCTAGAGGTGGAGCTAGAAAGTAGATTATTTTTCCTTAAAATCAGTGGGTTTTACCCAGAGGCTCAGATGCTTTAAGTATTGGTCAGAAAAAGCTCCCCCTCCTGATTTGACAGCCAATAGGAGGTAGGTAGCCTTGATCTGGGAGCATTTTGTCGATTGGACCCCTCTTCCTACGGGCCAGCTAGAAATTGTCCTGATTCTTTGGCAAGGCTCCAGACCAGCCAGGCCAGTCTGCCCATGGGCATTGAGGGAGACCAGCGCAGATTCAGGGCCAGGACTGTCCAGGCATATTTTACCCACAAGGACTTTTAAAACTTGGAACTTAAAGTAAGCCACCGCATCCTTTCGCTACTCTATCTGCCAGGAGGACCTTAGGACCTAGGGGCGCATGTGGTGGAGCTCACTGGGGAGGAGAGGCTGGGGTGAGCATGTCTGTCCCTGAGCAATTAGTGGGCTGTCCCGCATGCATTATGAAGGATGGCTCTTTGCTCAGCCTTAATTCATCAGGAAATTACTATCTCCCCAGCACATTTGGTGCCAGCTTTAAGGGCACTTTAAATGTAGGACCAAGTGCTGCTGTAGAGTGGAGTCCAATGCCTTCAGTTCAGCCCCTGGCACCAGGCCTCTGAGCCGTCGTGACTTAATGGGAGCTGGTTTTGCAGAAGTAATTCTGGGTATTGGGGCAAGGAATGGCAGCCTTTGTGTAGAGGAAATGTGCCATGGGTAAGCAGTTCACTGCTTATTAGTTTACTCTTTCAGCCAAATTATTTTTGTTGCTGTTAAAAATTAATTTTAATAATTGCTTTTGGATCAAGCTGTGAATAATGGAGCCAAGTTTTCATGCCCAATGAACTTTTATAGGAGACTCTCCTCTCTTTATGGAGTTATTACGAGGAAGATATTTGTAAAGCACTTTAACTGTTTTAACAGAAGGCACTAGATAAACAGTAGTCATATTTTCAGAGTTTTGGGAGAATAATTATACAGTGCATTCCAGTTCCAAAAGATGCAAATCATATGCCTAACCATTTGCTTTAGTGGGTGTTTTCCTATTTTTAATTTCTAAAGAGAAATCTGTCCAGAAGACTAGGGTGGTTTTTATATTTCCATAACATTATTCAACTAGTTTTTAAAAATTGCTTAATTCTGAGAGGAAATGTTTTTACAGTATCAGAGTTTGAATACTAATTAGAGAGTAGGAAGTGCTTCATTGTCAATGAACAGCTAGCTTTGCATTAATTTGTAACAAAATGTCTAGTGAAAGCCCAGTTCTTACTATAAAAGAACATAGTTTTTTCTTACTCTTCTGTTTTGCCTTTTGGAGGGAAAACTCCAAAAAATAAAAATTGTTATTCTCTTGTTTCAGAGAGAAATACACTCCCTAGAAAGGAGCATCTTACAATGTCCTTTGGGCTTTTAAAGAGTGAAGCGCCTACTGTGTGTGTGTGTTTTTGTAGGAGAGTGCCTGTACCACATGTGGGGAAAATGGAATTAGAAAAAGAGTCTGATTTTGTGGCCTCAATGCCTTCTGAGTTTTAGCAGTAGATTTTCAGTAAAACTTCCATACCATCCATTATAGCCAAGCAGCTGTCAGGATTGTGAAACATGTAAATTAGGCTACATTCACTCCCTGCTTAAAATCTAACCCTGTCCTGTTGCACATAAGTTAAAGTCCAAATTTCTTGTCTAGACACTAGGACTGGTGTGATTCTGTCCTTTTGCCTCGCCAGCCCCAGCTCATTCTGCTCCAGCCCATAGACATTTCTGGTTCTCAGCCACCGAGCTCCTGTCCCACTCGGGCCTTCACATGGGGCTGTTTCCACTGAAATGCCCTTGACCCAGTCTCTGGTGTGGTGCCTGGGGCCAAGGGCTCAGCTCAGCACCACTCCTCAGGCTCTGTGTATATCAATTATCGAGAAGAGAGGCCAGAGGCCTCGCTGGCTGGTGTCAGATAGTGATTCTGGTGTCAGATGGTGATTTTTACCCTATCAGGGTGTAGAAACTAAGACGGGACAGAGTTCAAGGTCCAGGCTGACTTCCGCTTTGAAAGTCTTTCTTTGGTGCCTCAGCCCACATCGACCTTGCCCTGCTCTGTATCGTCCTTGGAACCAGGCCACACAGTTTACAGCTACTTACCTGCCCCTGGCCCAGCTGACTGTCCGCTCTGCTGGCCGGGCAGGGACGGCTATCCCTTGCTTGATAAACGCTGTATGTTCTGTTTGGTTTTAAGAACGAAACAGGGTTTGGTTTGGTTCCTAGTGCCTTGGAAAAATATATACCTCCTCTCACTTATTGGATGACTTGTAGCGATTCGTAAATGTTTTCTGGCAATCGTTAAGCAATGAAACCTTAACTGAATCTAAGCTGCACTGAAGATAATTATTGCCCATATTTTTGATGGTCATCACGCACATATACACACAACGTTAGGTACGTGAGATCATATTATAAGGCATTCTTTCCCCACAATAAGTTGTGGTAGTTTTTCCATGTCAATAAATTTAGATACCTCCTTTTTAATATCTGAAGAATATGCCATTGTATGAATGTGCTGTGATTTAACTAATCTCTTAGAGATGAAATAGTTTCCCTGTTTTGAATAAAGCTCCATTGCACATCCTTGCACTATACTCATCTAATTATCTCATAGGGTAAATGGATTAAAACTACTGAGTCAGAGTGTAAGTATTTTGGATTTTCATACAGGTTGACAAACTACCAGCAGAAAGGTCGAACCATTTTTAATTATCCCATAACAAAGGAAAGCCTCTTGTCGACTTTTGTTAATGTTGTTCTCTAGTATATTTTAAAAGATAACATTTCCCAGACTTTTTAGCTACTTTTTTCCTCTTGGCAAATAGACTTTGGATAACTAATTAAACACAGGTTTAATGATTAATTTTGTAGCTTCGGTGGTTAAAAACCGACAATGTACATACTGGTATGAATTTTCCCTTACATTATTCTAGTGTGGTTTTGTTTTCAATGCTCATCACGTTGGAGGGTAGATACTTAAAGTAGTGCCCCTTTCAGTCTTTATTTTGGACAATCTGCCATGCACCATATTTTCGTATTACTCCTAAAACTTTGTTAAAGAAAGCTTTTTGACAGGAAAAGTAGCAAATACTATTTTATAATTTGATAGGGATTAAAAAAAATGACTCCTGAGTTCCAATTTGGAGGTATAATCTTCAGGGAAGTATCCCAGCTTTTCTACCAAAGAAGCACTTGCTTTCATGACCATCTCTGGTTTCTTCTTAAGTGTTTTCTTTCCTCACTGAAGTCTGGAGGAGTGTTTCCAGATCCACGTGATTAATGAGCTGTTGTTCCACCTCTTTGAACTTTATCTCCTTGATCTCATTTGTCGGTCCCCTGGTGTCACCTGAGACTTTTTACCAGGTCCTCCCTTAATTGCTTATCTTTCTTTTACACTTTTTGGAGCTCATCTAATGATAAGGATATCACGTATCCTCTTAAAGAGTTTTTTTTTTTTTAGAGTGTGTTCTTTTACTGCCCAGAATGATTTAGTATTTCAAGTTCATTCGGTACACCTTTGGGCATATTATTACATAGATCTATATGAAAAGTGGACTTTGCCTGCTGAGATTAACACAATAACAAGGTGTAGGCACTTTCAGCGGGGAGAAAACAACACCGACCTGTTTTTTTTTGTTGTTGTTATTTTTAAATTTAAACTTATTGGAATTTGAAGGGATGACTTTTAAAGTAGTTTTGGAGAGTTTTCCACTATCTTGTCTCTTCATCAGGTAAAGCCTTCTAGGGCAGACAACTTTTGATTTAAATGATGGGGGTCACCTGCTGGAGGGAAGGGGTGGTGATGAAGAAGCTAGTCCAGGATAAAGTGGGAAGGGGAGGTGGGAACCAAGAGGGGCGCAGTAGCTGGGGTGGGCAGAAAAGACATTTTGGAGGAGATTGGAATAAACATTGCAAATTTTATCGATGATTAGATCATGGCTTATTTTTAAATGTCCTTTTTTCACATCAGAACCGCAAAATATAACCCCATGGGAGAAGATGTGCCACAGCTTTGGGAATAGATTGGTAAAGAGAGATAGGGCTCTGGTAGACTCAGTGGGGCTGCTGTCTTATCAGGACTCAGGCTGCAGCGTAAATCAGAATGCGGGGGCTTCCAAGGCCGGGTGTGGAGTGAAGCGCTTGCTCAGCCATCTAGCTGAGTGCCATGGCTGGAGGTGGCCGCTGTGTGACAATTCACGTTGTTTCCCAGTAAACAGCTGGAGTCCCCCAGCGTCTAGTGTGCTCATGGCGAGCTCTATGGAAATGACTCTTTCAGGACACTAAGGTACCATTTAATGAACTGTTCCTTTAGTGCTATTTAATAACTTACAATCTTAGTGTAGTAAGTGGTAGTTAATTACTGACTCTCTGAGCCACTGGGGAACGATCTAGTAATTACTGCTTGATTGGTATTTAATACATTTCTGTCTTGTACATTAAATAGCCCTGAGCAGTAATTCATGGCCTAGTCCCTGGTGGTATAAAGGAGTTAATGCCGCTTCCAGAGATGCTCATCTGAAACCAGATGGTCACTTAGGCATAGGGAAAGTAAAGACATAGTAATAAAACCTTTCAAATCCGTGGTCCCTAGACTTGTGGATTTCATGGACCAGTGTTTTTCTTTTAAATGTTTAAGGATATACGTAAGGATATTAAGTTTTTAATTTTGTCAGTGTCTGTTTTCCTAAAGAAACCTGGTGGAGCGCACTGCCTGGAATATAGTGAGCTCTTGGTAAATGTCAGGTGAGTTGAATCAAGATATGCATTTTAGGACAGAATTTTTGCTGGTGACACCTGTTCAATTTTATTATTGCTTCATCAGAGCTCACATTGGATGTGTTAATTTTGCAAAACGTGTTATTGGATGTTGCCGAGTATAGAAATTTCACTTTATATGAGGGTTGTGAGGGTTAAATAGCAACTGTGAAAGCTTTGGAAGGACCTCAGACTGGGTTGTAAATATAAGGTAATTAGTAATGTCTGCTGACAGTTCTATGCAGAAATGCTTAATCTTTGGATTGTATTAAATTCTGGGGAATTTTAAAATGTAGCGCTAATTAATCCAAAGATAACCAGCCTACAGGTTGTTGTGTCTTGATTCCTAAGTTAAATGTTATAACAGATCAAAGGGGAAAGTGGGTTAGTAAGAATGATTTAGTTCAAATTGATACTTTACGGTAGGAGCATAAAGACACTGCCTTTTTTCTGTGATTTTGCCTGTCAGACAGGCCAGGTATACAAGGTGACCTGCCTGCATTCTGTTTAGTGTAGGTGGTAGCGCGGTCATGGCGGCGATGATGGCTTAGAAGGTCCTAAAAGACCCGGTGAGCGTTTTGGAGGATGGTGGAAGTGATGACTGACAGCCTTGTGACACAGACACGTGGCCCATGAAGCAGGCTCCATGGGCGCCATCTATTTCCCAGACATACAGCATCCCGTGCGGAGCCTGGGCGCTGCCTCAATGCTCATGCGTGCCTTGCTCCTAATCCTTGCCAGCTTTTGAAGTTGCATCGATGGCCTGGATGTCCTGAGAATGTCTGATTTTGTCGGCTAATCGACAGTTAATTGAAACACTTTTCATTAAACTGCTCTTCCTCATAATGTTTAAAATGTAACTTAAGCCCTAGGCAAGCCATGGCTCTGCTGCCTGGCTTTAGAAGGCCATTACCACGTGCCAAGTCTGCATGGGGCTGTGGGGCCTTTTCTTCCCGGAAGTAATGGAAACCTCCTGTCACATTTTCTGACAAAACACATTTTTAAAAATGAGTTTTCAGACACATTATTTTGTACAAGCTCATTCAGCAAATTACTGAACTATGAAATTGTGTAAACACATTATTCAGGCATGAAGCTAAGTACATTCTGTTAGAAAACTCACCATGTCTTTAATCCTAGTGGTTTAGTAGCATGGTTTAAGTAGAAGGGATTTAGAGAGCTCATAAATGCAGGGAATAGAATAAACAAAAAGGATTAATAAAGGAATGTTTCCTGAGCAGCACTGATGTTGAAACTCAGACCTCGTTAGTCTCCGTAGGGAGACAATTGACTTTTTTCTAAAGCCAGCCTTCAAGAAGCTACAGAGCAGTTAGGTATTTTAATAACACAAATTCAGAAATTAATTGCAGTAATCAAAGTCGTGCATTTGATGTTGGCCTGAATACACGTTTCTTTACTCACATAACAATCCATTATTGGTCTCTGTTTTGACTTTTGACAGTTTGTAATTTATTTTCCAGCAGCTTTTCAACCACCATAACAGCAAACTATAGCAGATTGAATTCTCATGCATGTCTTCTGATTTGGGTTCTGAAATTGTGTCTGTATGGAACTATTTCAGTGGTTTCAAGTGGTGGGTAAATCCTGTTGCATTTGAAATATTTAGCACTATTATAATTTTACATTCCATATAGCTGCATTAACCACATTCTGCTCATTTTGAATTGCTCATTTAGTGTTTCATCATTTTGTACGTGCTAGTGTGTGGCTCAACTAGCCCCATATTAGGATATTTGAATTTGCTCCAGTTTGAGGCTGGCATAAATAAGCCTGCTGCAAACATCTTGAAGCAAATTGCTTTCTCTCCATTGGGGTCCCCTCTTGGGGATATATTTCCCTAAAGAGCGTTGCTTGGTAAAGAGTGTGGACCCTTTAGCTCCTGTTCATATTGCTACTTGCTGCCAGGGCCTTCTGAGAGGCTCTAATGAAGAAGAAAGAAACAACTGGAAGAAAAAGGGATTGTCCCTGAGATTTGAAACCTTTAACTGGTAAGAGGATGATATTTTCATATCTCTAAACTGAGACTTTGCTTGCTGTCAGCTAATCAATACATTAGTTTAGTGTGGTGGTTACGAGCCCAGGCTGAGGGTAAGCCAGGCATGGGTTTCAATCTGTTGCTTTGCCCCTCTGAGCCTTAGTTTCCATCTTCATAAAATGCACCTGCCTCATTGTGGGTGGTGGTGAGGTTTAAATGAAATAATGTGCTGTAAAGTGATTAATTGGTATGGGCCTGGCTCTTATTCAGTGCTCAGGAAGCTAGAGCTGCTGGGATTTGTTCTGGCGGGGGGGCCTGTGGCATAGACCTCCGGGTTGGGGTTTATGCAGGGTTAGCAGGTTGTGCCCCAACGCCCTTGGTTGGGCTCTAGGAGCCTTCTTGGGGGTGTCCACGGAACTCCGGGTCTGCGTTCTTCTGCCTGAGGTACGTTCTCACAGTTCAGCTCCTCCTCAGGTTTATATAGGAGTGCCAATTGCTGGTGAGGGGTCCCACTGGCCCATGTATGTTCTTTAAGAACCAAGAAAGAACTAAATCTAATAAAGAGTATCAACTGTATGTAGCAAAACTTAGGCCATTCTTTTCCGGTACTGCACTTTTTGTTAGAGTAAATGAGGAGAGAAGTTGAGAAGGATGTGTCCCCATGCTATGGTCCTTGACTTGGATAAGATGCCTTTAGAGAAGCTTGCAGGTAGGAATTTTAAGTTGTTTGGTTTTGTAAGAAAGTGTTGCTCCTTTTGTTTTCTTGTGACATAATTAGGAATCTTCGTATCTTAAACCACCTAATTTTTAAAAAGTCAAGATGCGTCAGGGTTATTTGGACCTTGATTTTTCTGTTTCCCTTCTTCATTGCTGTCATCGTCCCCTCAAACCACATGTGTGTTTTTGGGGTTG
This sequence comes from Anoura caudifer, assembly GCA_004027475.1. NCBI lineage: Eukaryota > Metazoa > Chordata > Mammalia > Chiroptera > Phyllostomidae > Anoura > Anoura caudifer. The sequence continues at coordinate 8,399 of PVKU01001942.1, forward strand.
GTCATATGTCATTCTCCAGAGTGTGTATCAGATATGCCCTTCTTTTCTAGAAATTTCAGTGGAAACTCTTAAACGTGGTACCATATTTTCTGGGTCTTTTTAGGGGGAGAGTCTAATAAATGTGTGTGTGTTCCACATAAATATATTGTAAAAATTTTAAATTTTTTTGGTTTTAAGAAGTTAAACTCCCCCACCCACTTACTCCTTCACATTGAAGGTATACTGTCTACACCTGTGTTTCAGTTTGCCTGCTGGATGAACCGAGGCTCTGAGGAAAATGGCTTTCCCGTGCGTGAGGAGACCAAAGGGTTGGAGAAGAAGGCTCTCCCCCCACCTTCCTCACTCCTCTGGCTTTTCTTTTCTCACCCTGAGGGATGCACGTGAGGGGTTGGATGGTTTTGTTTTTGTTTTCGTTTTCCTTCTAATGCTGTTGAATTCATTGGTGGTATAAGTTGGCTACATGGAGATGTTGATACTATACTTATATTTAGTCCTTATCTGTTTAAGTACGAATATCTCCCTGTTAAAGAGTCTGCTTAACTCATAAGGGCCCTTTGCTGTGAATCGTAACTCATAGACACACCTGAGAATAACTTGCATTGTTAGCGGGCGCTTGTCCCGAGCAGAGGAATTCTGCGTGCGCTCTTGGGACCTTCTGCTCTGCGACCTGCTTTATCAGTGATGGTTGTTGTGAATGTGGTAGAATCATCTCAGCTTAAACCAATTAAGGCAAAGCAAACCACCCTTTCAAGAGCAGGCGTTTGTTCTGTTACCTTATCCTCACAAAGAAGTCAGGGGTCCAAATATTTATCATCCGCAGTGACGTCTCGTCCTCCTTTCATCACCAGACCAAATGGCAGGAGTTGTTCAGTTTCATCATCGTTTCACAGTGTTTTGTCTGAGGCTCCCCTGCCTGCTGTCACTTGATCTTTCGGACGTGGGTGCCCGCCTGCCTGGCCTCTGCGGGGCCTGGCAAATGGCAAACCTGCTGGTCAAGTGTTGAGCAGATTTAAGTGTGATTTCTTTTATTTTTACTTTTTTTAAGTATTTTTGGAGTTTCAGTTAATTTTTTCTTTTTTAAAGCAGCTAATTTGAGTTCAGACACAGGCCAAAAGAGAGCCTAGTCCTGGTCATCTTCTGCCTTATGTTCGGTCATGGAAAGTATTTTCTCAGCCAGAACATCTCAACTTCATAGTGTTTCGTTAGTGATGTCTCTCTGAGAGGGTCTGTTTACATTCATCCATCATTTTTTTCTTTGAAAGCTTTTAAGATTTGATTTTTGAAACTCAGAAAGTAGAGACATTATCTTTTGATTCATGTTGTAACTCTAGCTTCTCGTTTCATTCCTCCCAGCACCAAACTGAAGCTGTTTACTGATTAACTTTCACTCCAGAGCTTCAGTATGGCTATATATGAGAATTAACATGACATAACAAAGCTTTCTGTTAGCATGGGTATCTAGTTTGCCTGCATAACAATACTATATCTGAAATGTTTCTCACTTGAAAGGCTCATCTTAAAGTGAAAACTCTCTTTAGTTTTCAAAGTGAAAACCTTTAAAATTTCAAAACTGTTTAGAAATTTAATAGGTGCAATGCTCTCAACTTCCATTTTTTCAAATATAACTGTCACTCATGAAAAAGCTTCCTTTATTTGACCTCCTTTGTCTCCCTAGGAAGCAGCTCTTTCTGAAGAATATATTGCTTGTTCATCATTAACCTAAGTGATAGATAAATTGCTGCAAGTCATAATTCAGATTTGCTTGGTCACTTAAGATATTCCTCTAGTCAGAGACTTGACTCTGAACAGCCACTTGAACAATTCTGGTTTTTCAAGCAACATCTAAAGAAAAATCCAGAAACTACCGATAATTTTTTTAAAAATCCCAGATTTAAGGGTTTGAGAAGCATAAAGGACGGCTGAGGCAGTCACACCTGCAGAAGGATAGCGCCATCATGCTCCCCATCATGCCACCACCTGTGTCAGGTCACAAGGCGAGAGGATCCCAGGGCACGGCCCTAAGTCTTGAGGTTTGTTTTATGTTTAATCCTTGCCTGGCAGGCAGAGCCTGTGTCAGACGTCTGGCCCCTTTTTAATGAAGTTCTGCCTGCTAAGAGGAGGGTTTACCCTTGCTTTTTTAATCTTGGGAAGTTTTTGTATCTAAGAATCATTGAAGTCTCAAATAAAATCCAATTGCCATAAAACTCATAGCACCTGAAAGGACAGAGGACCGATGTCATATAACAACAACAAACTTACTGCTGTGCCAAGAAAGGGCTGGGGACCAGCGCGGTGGGTGAGGCAGTAGGTGCACCAGCCGACAGAGAGTGCCACCCTTCCTGTGACTTGCTGCTTGAGAAACTAGGGGTAACTGGACTTGAATTCGCTAACAAGTCTGGGACTGAAATTACTGTGTATGCAAACTTTGTGAAATGAGACTTGCTTGTGTTTGAGGACTTTCCACAAATGTAATAATGCTTATCAGGAAAACAAGATTTTTTTTTTTTTACCTTGGAATATTATTTGAAATACAACATGAAAGAAAAGAATTCATGAGGTTATTGGCTAATTAGTGGACAGACGTTCATGATTATCCATTTTTCTCATTTGAGAATACTTGGAAAAGCATTATTCTGGAACTTTGCTAGAATGCTTTCTCTACCAGAATGCCGCATTGAACAGATCTGTTTTGATTAAGGGAGTTAAGTTGTTGACTGTGGAAAGAATCTCATTGTTGGGTCTCCTTAACCCAGAAGTTCCCAGATTGTCTGTTCATGGTGCTCTAAGTGTCTTGATAATTCTTTCCAAAGAAATACCAAACAGTTTTGTTTTTTAAGTAGTCAAGTACAAACAATCTACTAAGTATTTTCCCTAACAACTTTGTTGCCATTGGAAAATGTGATACACATTAATTGAAACAACTGTTTTATACTATATAAAATTTTAAAATTTATTTCATCCTTAAATAACCACTGTTAATTACTAGTGAGATGTGCCCACCTGTTCAGCATTCGATCCTAAGAATTAGATTGGGCACTTCCACCCTCATTTCCTGTTCCACATCAATTTTCAAATATGCTTAGCTTTTTATCATAACAATGGCAAAAAACGCACTTTCACAAAGATGTTGTCATCAAAGGAACATGATGCAGTCTATGAATTAACTTGAGCTAGTTGTTTGTACGGTGTCCAACAAGCCTCTATTTTTTCTTGGAAAAATGTAAACATCCCTTCACTCTCCTGTGAGTTTGCTGTGGCTCTCCTGGGCACCTGGGCACCTGGGCATACAGCGTTGGGAGCGCTGGTCTTCACCCGTATTTGTTCTTTGTCACTAAGTCAGAGTTGCCTTAAAGAGCCTGTGTATTTGTTTAACTGCATTACCCTAAACTTGTCTTCCACTGTTATTTAGTTTGTTGTTGCCAAACTGTCATGAGCAACAACAGCATGATTAATTATGTTTGGGATGAGTGGGTGGAACCCAGGCATCTGTATTTTTCAACAAGCTTGCCTGTGATATTGATGCATATGAAGTTTGAGAACCACTGAGTCCTGCCACAGAGCCTTTGAGTTTAGGAACCCCGTGGCTCTTCACGGAAACCCCTGCTTATATCCATCGTGGAGCAGAGCTGCATTTGACACATGTTCACGGACTGCATCAAATTTACTGTCTCTTACTTCACTTCTCTCTCCTTCCCAACTTTTATTTCCTTTAAAAAAAATTTTTTTTACTAATTTATTTTTAGAAAAGGGAAGGGAGTGGGAAAGAGGGAGAGAAACATCGGTCGGTTGCCTCTTGAAGGCCCCCAAAGGGGGACCTGGCCTGCAACCCAGGCAAGTGCCCTGCCCGGGAATTGAACCAGTGACCTTTCAGTTTGTAGGAGGATGCCCAACCCACCAAGCCACAGCAGTAAGAGGCCAACTTTTCTTTTGTTGTGTCCGTTAAAAAGGGACAATTTCAAATAATATTTGACCTTTTAACTATCATCTACCTTGCCAATTACTTACTCTCCACACACATCCTTTCATCCTGTTGAATCTCTCTGCTCACATCCTCTGAGATGTACTTGGCACATTTTTCTCCACTTTTTCTTGCTTCTGTCCCATGCTAAGAGATGCAAGTTTCCTAAGTGGGAAAAACTCCAGGATGGGAGGAAATTGAAAAAAGTTCATGTGTTAGGTTGGAAGAGACTTGGATTGTTTTTGATAAGTGCTCCCACTTTAGAACTGAGGAGAGAGGGAGGAGATGGGATGGACCTGAGGTCACCCAGGAAGTGAAATGCCAAGCTTAGAAAGTTTGTCTCCTGGCTCCATGCTCAGGGCTATTTCCACCCCACCCCAGGCCCAGCTGCTGTCTGGGGGTGGTCCTGGGTCTTCTGTGAGTTTTCCAGGTCCCCTAGGTAATTCTGTGGTGGAACAGGGGCTGGGATTTTTGCTTGGCTCCTTGCTTGGCTTACACAATTATCATGTTTGCTATGTTACATATTACTTTGTGATTTATTTAGTTAGTACTTACAAATTGAATTGCCTTTGAAATGTTTGAATTTTGGTTTTATATGAATTGACAGACTGGAACATGGGCAACTTAGAGTCACTTAGGTACTTTTTGTGTTTTAATGGGAAGGCAAAAAAACTGAGAGCAGAAGAGACTATCAACATTACTATGAAAGGGGGAATCTGCCTTTTCTGGATGTTTATTTGTAGAGTATATCTACCTGTGTCAGAGCGTGGCATGCTGGTCCTGGACAGCATCTGCCTGCTCGGAGCCTCTGTCTCCCGGACTCCCAGCTGGGTTCTGAATGGTTGGGCTTTGGCAGACCTGGCTGTGGGGCAGCTGGGACCGGCTGTAGGAGACGGTGTGGACGGGCGCTTGGCACGTCCACCCAGAATTGGAGTGACAAGACAAGAATCACAAGGCTCTCCCAAGGAAGGTCAGGAATTTTTACTGTGCTTCTCTTTCTCACTTTGCTGGTATGTTTTAGAAGAGGTAAAACTGATTTGCATGAAAGGAAAGGCGCTGGGCACTGTGTGATGCGTGAAAACTGCTCTTGGAGTTTTTCCGTCCCAGGGCTGCTTCATGAGCCATTCATTCACTCCTTAATTCAGCAGAGGTCACATCTCTCTGCGAGGTCTTCCTCCAGGTGGCTTCTCGTCTGCCGTGAGATGATGCTGAGCTAGGTTATCTCACCCAGGATTGTTTGTGTGTCCTGGAAGTCCAGCCTGCTGGAACGAGAACCCATTGTCATTCCATCTTTCTTGAGAAGTAATCTTGTAGTTATGTATTTTCTTAATTTCAAATAATATTTGTCTGGCTGTATTTGTAGACATTATAATATCATAAAGGAGGAATAGAAATGTATAATTTGGATGTCATATGAGGTTGGTAATCATTTACTATAGCTGTTGTCACCCATTTCTTCATTTTTGTCCAAAATAGCTGGGGAATTGAGAGCGACACTTTCTTTCCCAAAACTGATGAAAGAATATTTCAAGTTCATTACCTACTATGATCAAGAACAAATATAACCGAAATCCACAAGCAAGAGTAATATTACTTAATACCATTATTGTTCATGCAACCCTCCCTTTCCCTTTGCCAGAAATGTTCATAAGGAAAGAAAATACCAGTTTGAGTTTCTTTTCTGGCTTTTCTTTGTCCGGAATACCTCTAAAGAGGGGCCATTCAGAGACAAGCAGTGCCATAGATTGTCCCTGTGCCATCCTGAACAGCCAGGACTGCTGGTTGAGCCTCTCATTCCCAAGACGCCACCCCCCTTCCCCCCGCCCCCAAGAACAGAAAGGGGCCGCAGATTGCGGGTGGCAGAGACCGGTCTGCTCGCTGTACTCCGTTGCCGTTAAGCGCTGACGTGGCTTAAACTGGATTTGACCTGGTGCTTCGGATTCAAGCCAATAGGTGACTCATTATTTCAGATGTTTGGTTTGCACTGTTATAGTTGAAGCGTTCTGTAAGGAAAATAGAGAAGCCTGCTGTAAAAATATAGTCTGTCTCCAGGAAGGAGAATCCCTGCATCCTGACCGGGGGTGGGACATCTGCACACGGCTTGTCCAGCTTCTTTTACCTTAGATCCTGGTGTGAAGCAGCCCTGGAAAATGTCCTTCTCTGCATGTGTAGGTGGTGTTACTGGATATTTTTATGCTCTTGAACGTGAGAACGGAACGAGTTTTGGACAAGGCTTGCTCTCTGGTCGCTGAGACATAGCTGTCCCCCCTTGGGATGGGCCGGCCAGGGGCCTGGTCACCAGGCTCCCTTCTGGGGGAGGGAAGAACACAGAGCTCCCACCCCTTCAGAAGGCTACGCTCATCAGATGGTTTTTCTCTAAAGTTTGATTGTTGGAGACTCTCCATTTTCTATATGTGATTTACTAATTTTGGAATGTTTGGCTTTCTAGAATCAAAGAATTATAAAATATCATTTTTTAAATTAACTTTTAAACTGTTTTTAAGTAAAACATTCTGCTCACACATGGATGTACTGCCCATCATTTTTTTGTCTTTTTTTCTATTTCCTTGTGACTTGGTTCTTAACTAGCCCAAGGGAACACTTAGGAAAAATTATTGAAATTTCTCCCCAAACAGTATGGCAAAGAAACTTTTCAAGATCTGTAGCACTGTGGCTGTGAATCTACTGTTGCATGCCAGTTTAGACTTATAGCCATTATTACTTTATTAGAGAATTTCGATGAGCTTATTAAGTGGTGACTGTGTGTCTGAGGCTTGTTTTGAGAACTTTCAGCTGGGTGAATAGTAGCTTCTGTCTACTGAGTATATGCCAGGGGCCTTATTTAATCCTCATGGACACAGTAGACAGCATGTATTACAGATGCAGTGAATAGCTAATGCTCAGAGAGGTTAATTAACATGCCCAAGGCCACAAAGCTAGTAAGAGCTGTAAGAGCTGATGTCTCACTGACTCCAGCCTGACTTGGAAGATGTGTCTGTACGAAGCTCTACTGCACCTCTCCCCCTAAAAACAAGGGGGGCAGAGCTACCATGCTACAAGTGCTGAACATACATGCCTTCAGCCTCTCTACTTGTCTAGTGATGTGTAAACAGCCGTTCTGTCAGAGAAGCAGGACATCATATGGTTCAGGGCAAGGACGGCGGCCTGGCTCCCACTCTTACTAGCTCTGAAACTTGGACAAGTTCCGTAACCTTTTTATGCCTTGCTGTGTCCAACAGTGGATAAGACAGTGCCGGTGGCTGTGAGGCTTAACTAAGTTGACATCAATAAAGTGTTAGAAGAATGGCTCACAATAAGCGCTATGAAAGTGTTGTATATTCTCATGAAGAACGAAGGTGTGGTAGGCAGTTAGACAGACATGAGTGGAGCAAGGACAGTAGGCCAGGTACAGAAGGCCACCAGGGCAGGAAGCCCCAGGTGCCTGGCAACGGGCAAAGCTGTGAAAAGGTGGACCTCACCCCCAGCATGACTAGTCCTCCCACAGCTTATCGCTGGTCAAGTGGTTTAGACCCCCTGACCTCTCATATCTCTTGTCATGCGGTTCAGACCCTCCCCTGACCTCTCCTCCCCTGGCACATTGCTAGTCCTGCGGGTTAGAGCCCCTTAGAGGGGGAACAAACAAGGGGCCTGGAGAATGGCCCTTAAGCATCAGGCCCCCAGCACAGTGAGGCTCTGACCTGCATCAAATACATCTAGGCCTCAGTTGTGTTTCAGCTCCAGGCCCAGAAAAGCAGCAAATATGGAAAAGTGAGGCCATGGCTAACCCCCTGCCCTGGTGCTGACCAATCAGGAGAGACCGTGATCCTGAAAGGACACACCTGGAAAGTTGATGGATAGTCTATTGGGATCCTACCCTGGAACCTCTAGATGAATACCTTCAGGCTGGAGGACCCAGCAGCACTCTGGCTCTCTCTGTGGAGCACCCCCAGCCTTTCCTCACCCCATGCCCCCAGGCGTGTTTTCTCTGCCTCTCTCTCTTTCTCTCTCTCTCTGAAGCTTCAAGAGCCCTTCTTTTGCCTCTGCAGCTTGGTTCCCAAGCCCACACACACCCAACTGGCTCACTTTTCCTACCTCTGTGACTTTCCAAGTAAACTTTCTCTAATAGTTTGGTTCTTGGCTCTGAATTTTTTCTTAGCCAGACTCAAGTACTGAGGTTCCTGGACCGAGATCCAATTGCCAGTAACAACTGGTGCTGTTTCACTGCCAACAATAATCTCCTCTCTTTCTTGCCTTATCAAACAAGATGCCTGGCTCAGCTTGTGGGAACGCCTTAGGGTCCAATCTGCAGGCCTCATGCAGTTCAGGATGGCTAGGAATGTGGCCCAACACAAAGTTGTAAATTTACTTAAAACCTTTTTTTGCTCATCAGTTTTCCTTAGTGTTTGCATATTAATGTGTGGCCCAAGACAACTAACTCTTCTTCTTCCAGTGTGGCCCAGAGACACCAAAAGGTTGAACATCCCTGTCTTAGCATCCAGCAGGCCATGGCTGCTGCTTCCTGCTGGGTGAGGCCTTCTCAGAAACCTGGTCCTGTCTTTACGCTCTAGAGCAGGGGTGTAAAACCCATTTTCACAGGGGGCCACATCAGCATCGTGGTTGCCTTCAAAAGGCCGAATGTAATGTTAGGACTGTATAAATGTAACTGCTCCTTAACCCGGAGCAAGGAGCTCAGCGCTGCCACCAGATAAAACAAGGTGGAGGGCCTTGTGTTTGCCACCTGTGCTCTAGGCTGTGCGTGTAGCGCCCAGGTTCTTCTGTACTTCGTCTATTCACTCTCTGGTCCAGCTGCCTGTTCACCCCAAAATATGAGTGCCCTCAACCTCTGCCACATGTGCTGCAAATATATCTATGCTCATACAAACACTGAGTGAGTATCCTAGCCTGTTGTCCATATGTTTCAGCTGGTGTGGCCACAGTGGTGTCTCATCAATTATGATGGCCTGGAGGTGAAGACCAAATCTGTGGGGACCCTGTAGGTCAGTTTTTAAGAAAGGCTTTTTTATCCCAGAAATGATACTGTTATGGGAGCATAAGTGGGAAGTACCTGGGGGAGGCAGCTGGTACCTCTAAGGTCCCAGCCCCATCTTCCTCCAGCATAAAACTACAGGTGGAAATGCACCCCCAAGGATCTCAGGGCCTTTGGCTCTTCCTCCTTCCTTAATTCTGGGAAACTGGAGGTCTTATTACCCTTCCCACTTCAAGGCAGGGAGCCACTTCCCCTGATTGCCACGAGGAAGGGAATTGTCAGGCATTCCTGAGGACACTGTGCTCCCTGGGGAAGGCCTCCCCTTGAGGAGCGATGGCCCAGCCCCCTTGGCATCTGCTTTAGCTCCCGTGCAATTGTCAGAAGAGAGTAGTGACCCAGCCCTGCTGTGCAGTGACGGCTCCCACCCAAAGACCCAGGTTAAGTGCAGATTGGCACGACCACGCTTGGAAACCACCTGTTGGGTTTTTTTTTTTTTTTTAAACTGTGATAAAATACACATAATGTAAAATTAACTGTCTTAATATTTTGAAGTTGCATTAAGTGCATTTGCATTTTTGTGCAGACATCACCACCACCCATGTCCAGAACTCTTTCATCTTGCAGAACTGAATTTGGTGCCCATTAACCAGTGACTCTCCATTTCCTGTCCTGTCCCTGGCCCCTGCCCCCACCCTTCCACTTTCTGTGTCTGTGAATTTGACTGCTTTGAAACTTGTACTAGAGGAACCATACAGTACTTGTCCTTCTGTGACTGGCTTACTTAGCACATGTTCAAGCTTCATCCATATGGTAGCATATGTCAAAATTTCCTTTTTAAGGCTGAACAATATTCCATTTTCAGTATATGACACATTTTATTTATCCATTCATCTGTTACTTCCCCATTTTGGCTGTTGTGGTTAATGCTGCTATGAATATGGTCTACTGCCCACGGTTTTTGTTCTGGGGGGACATGAGGAACCCAGGAATAGAGCCTGTCCTGTCTGTCCTGACTGATTTGCATCTTTTTTGAAATTCAGAACAGCCATCTGGATTACCAAGAGTAGTTCAGCCTAGTGTGTGTTTATATGTACCTGGATTTTTCACTCACTCAGAGTGATCAAGCAGAACTTACTGGAGATGAAATTAGAAGTGAAGGAAGTGAAAGAGCCCCTGGCTGGGTAGCTCAGCTGGTTAGATCATCATCCTGATATGCCAGGGTTGCAGGTTTTATTCCCAGTCAGGGCACATACAAGAAGCAACCAATGAAGGCATAAATAAGTAGAACAACAAATCTATGTTTCTCTCTCCCCTCCTTCCTTTCTCTTTCTAAAATCAATAAATTAAAAAAAAAAGGGAAAGATGTTCAAAAAGGATCAGTTTGGTACATACTTGTGAAGCTGTAGTAGAGAGGAAGGGAAAAAGAACTCTTCTCCCCACAGGGTGGAGAATTTATGCAGCTTACCTTGACTTTGAGGATGAGGAACTACCGGAGTGCCTTTTAGAGAGAGAGAAATTCCCTCAGCAGAATTTCCTGTGGATTTGCAGATGCTCCTCACTCCGCCTCCTCTGGGTAGGGGTGGGGCTGTGTGCTCTCTCCTTCCTGTCCCCTTGGGACAGTGCTTTGTCCTCTCTGGGAACTTCGGGCCTCTTCCAATGTTCCCTGGCTGAAATTCTACTAATACACGTGTAACTTCCCTTTGACTTCTAACTATAGGTCTGTGTTGCTCTTTAAAAACAATATTGTACTACTTGTTAATTCAGTGAATATATATTCTTGACCACTGTAAAAAGATCACCAAGTAGAAATGATTTGATGGGAACCTTTTTTTTTTAAAGAAATGTTCCAGATGTCATGCACAGCACACCCTTCACAGCTCCCTCGCACTGACCCTGGGTCTGGAATTTGGTCAGGAATCGGCCTCTCAGACCCGGCAGCCACGTGTTCATGTGGTGTGTGCCACATAGAACCGTAAGAAGATGTGATGAATGTACATTTGCCCTTTGTTATTTTTTCTGTTCATGAAATATTGCTTCAACTAACTAGATTCCTTTTTGTTCCTTTCAGTCCCCACAACACAAGGTTTCTACCGACTTCTGTTCCCCTCACTTACCTTACACAGTGCTTGGTTTTAACAATGCTGACTTCTCTGAAAGAATGTCCTGTGTGATAGTTGTGGAAAAGAAAGCTCTCCACCAAGGTAGGGGTTAGAGATGGGCGTGGTAGGGCTTACATGGCTAAAAGGATTGCTCGCATTTTCTTTACATTGGCCCTAGGCTTTGCTTTGGATCTTACATGCCATCCTGTGTTTCTATCCCAGCTCTTCTGCCTTGCGTTTCCCAGATGATTTCATGGAAAAGCAATGGCAAATTATGACTTGTCTCTTCTGCTAGACCTTTAACGGATAGTTTGTTCCCAAATGTAAACATTTTAGTAAACCTTTTGTTTATTGACTCATTGATGCGATGAGGAAAATGTCCTAATAAAGATAAAGGAACTGTAAACTGTTTCAAAGGCTGCAGAGGGAAAAATGTGAGGGCTCTGTAGGTCGGCCATTTCTGCCTGTTCTTTGCATTTCATTGGTTGCCTGGCCATGGGAACAAAGAGACAAACTGTTTTGAGGGGTTGTGTCCTCATCTTAATTCTCCTCTGTAAACTTGTGTGTGTGGGCCAAGTCAAGGGTATTTTCCTTCTGTAGAGAGTCTGTCAGTATGGACAGGGACTGTATTTGTGGTGATTTTATGAAAAATAGTGAGTTTTTCCTCATTTGCCACAAACTAGCGCATTAAATGTGTTGCTAGGTTAGCATTGGGAAATACTTGGTAACTGTTTACTAGTCAACAGAAATGTCACAAATCCCCAGGTATAAAGGGTCAAAGATTCCTGAAGAGAATCATAGGGTTGGGAGAATCAGAAACACCCTCAGCTGTAAGCCTGTGGTTGCAGAACGCACGCTTCGTGTTACCATTTGCAGAACATTCTCCTGGGTGTGTGACGACCGTATGGTCTACGTCATTTTGGTTAAGACTAAGTGTTCCCGCGTGGATATAACCATTCTGTTTAATGAAGTATAAACTCATTCCATGTAAAGTATTCTTTGTAATAAAAGTATGTTGATCTTTATTCAATCCAAGAATAAACCTCATAGATGTTTTAAAAACAATTGTCCAGCAATTTTCACTCAAAATTTCAAGAGGCAGTTGTGTGCCTCAGTGATTCTCAACCTTTCCAGGAGGGGAGACCTAATTGGGTAATGGAAAAAAGAAATTGAATAGCACTCTCCTAACTTTCTTTGGTGTAGAAATTTTATTTGCAGCGATCGTTAGTTATAAAAATGTACGAAGTGAGAAGGGAAAAAAAATGAATAATAGCAAAAATAAATAGCAATTTACCTAAGAAGCAAGGTAAATTGACGTTGAGGCCCTAGGTACATTATGAAGAATTTGGATTCTGTTTTATTTACATAATGAATGAGTTAATGCCTTTATCTAAGTTTGTATCTACTCTCTTGCCAAGTACTTGTCAAAAGAAAATATAATAATCCTAAGATAATGTTTCATTATAACATACTTTTAAAGCAACTCCCCTCCCCTTTTTTTGCTGTTACTGACTGGGTCTTTCTGGACCACCCCCCATCCCCCAGAACTGAACTACAGTGCAGAGCCAGCTCTGATACAGCCTTGTGCATGAAGGTGGGTACGTTTGGATAGGATGCAGGGGCATGTCATAGTAGACACAAGTTAAGTTTCACAGTGATACAGATGTTTTAGTTAGATGTCTTTCTAGTTACATAGACCTGTAAAATGTTCTTCATAAGGTGCAGTCTTGCATACCACACAGATCATATTCTGTGGTGACACCCGTGCAGCGGCAGGTTTAACTTGGGGTCCCTTTAACTTGCTCGTGGGGGTGCAGGTTAAGGAGGGGCGGAGAAGAGAAGTGGAGAATTGGTGCCATTGGAGCTGAGTCTTTACTGAATACGTCCAAATCTAAAGCGATTGTCACAGTGGACTTTGAACCATGCTGTGTATGTAAATTAGATGACTTTCCAAAATTTTAAGGAAAACTTTTATTTTTCTTCTGCTTCATATCTAAATGGAAACACCGCATGGTCTGGGTTATTCAGGCCTGACTCCGAATTCTGGCTGCCACCTAATAACCACTTGACCTTCCTGAACTTCACATGAAAAGGGGACAATAAATTGTGCCGCTCATGTTGGTTGGCAGTATTCAGTGAAATAGGATATGTAACAACAGTTATTAGTCCCTCGTCTTTCTTTGGCACATTAAAGTTGAATGCCTTGGGGAAAGTGATTTATTTTAAAAGGTCCCTGATGAAACAAGAAAGAAAGCAAGGTTGATTGCAGGATGGGAGTGGCTAATGCTGTGCGTCATGCATCTCTCCTGGCACTGTCCTAGGTGCTTTCTCACAATTATTCTGAGTTGGGTGCTGTTACGTCATCCCCACTTTACAGATGAGAAAACTGAGGCTGGAGCAGTTAAATAACTGGAGTTAACCCTGTTAGTCTGGCTGCAGAGCTTTTAACTCTCCAGAGGGAGCTTTTGAAGAGGATAATGAGGATGATGGTAATGATAATACCGTAGTCCCTCGATTGCCACTGTGCTTCATCCTTTGAGGAGGACTTCTGTTCCTCATAAGGAAAAAATAGGAGGTGGCTAGGAACTGGATGAGAAACAGGGGAGGTGGCGTGCCATGGGTCACTGGATCAGCGTGTGGCCGACCTGGAGTGTTATTGGTATTGGATGAAAGAGGACAGTACAGAAATCCTTTTAAGAAGCGGATGCTGTCAAGTTTTAAAAATATGGAGCAGACACAGGGAGGTTAATTGTGTTGTTCAAGATCACAGGCTGTGCCAGTGGCCAACTGTAGTTAGAAAGGTCGGCTGCAGCCCCAGAGACACACAGCTTCAGGGAAGAGTTGGGGAAATCCCCGGGGCACCTGCTCCCTGGCCCACTTGGAGCCAGGGTGCATCCCAAGCCTCCTTCGGGGATTCAGAAACCGCCAGGGGAATGTCATTGGCACAGAGGCCGTCACTTGCCATGAGGCCTTTTTCTCAAGGTACCAGGGAGGCCACCACCAGAAGGGAGATGGTAAGGATTCACCTGGCCTGTGTGTGGAGAATGATACAGAGGACCCTGGGCCACCTTCTTCCAGGGCTAATCAGCTGTCTCTGCAAACTGAAGGCTCAGCGCAATTTTAAAGAAAGCAAGGGAGGCAAGAAATCAAATAAGGCTGGACCCAAAGCCTCTTGGAGTTGTGTGGTGTTTGCCCTGTAGCTGGGGATCCAGTTACAGATGCTTGTGATTATGGCCTTTGCAAACGGTTGTCAGAGAAAGTCATAAGATGTCCAAAAGCTGCAGAAGAGCAGTTGTGCAATTAAATTTCAGGTGCAGTTACTCGTAATGGCTTACATGTGGACCTGGGGTATTTAGGATTCAGACCTGAGTGCCTGTGTCCAGGAGGTGTGGGACGCAGAGACAAAAGCAGAGATTGGAGGTGTCAGCATTTTCTGGTGGTCTTTTCCTGTTGTATCATTTATTCTTGGCCCACAGGCCCTTAAAAGTTGTGAAATTCTTTCAGAGTAGTTAGCTTGCAGTGTCTAACTTTGTCATCATTTGTCCTAGTTAGGAAGAAGGTGCCAATCGGCTTCTCTGGCCGACAAGCATCAACCAGAGCAACACACAGATTGTGGGAAATATGAGTCTCTAGGACCAAGTTTAATTGGCTGTGCAAGAGACGATTTAATATTGTTAGCGAAGTTCAAGGTATCCGGGATTGCCTTGTTTAATATCTGGTCTTCACCATTCATATGGCTAGGACTTTAATGACTGTAAGCAGTACCATTAACAGTGAAGGGCAAGATTGAAAGGATAGGAGTACTTACAATAGTCTACTAGCTCTTTCTGAAGCAACAGCTGCTAGGTGTCTTTCTACCTCCAACAAGTAAATAAGCCTACTGAGTTAAAAAACCCAGTAAGCATTCATGAGGCAACAAAAACAGTTAAGAAGAACACTCCACTATGTACAGAATAGTCTAGTTCTTGTTATGTTGAAATGTTCTTTTCTATAGCTTTTTGAATAATAACTGCTAAAACCAGTTTATTCTATATTAATAGATAGAGGACCCAAAATTGAGTCGTGGGACAGAATTTAAAGACACAGCTATTTTTCTACAAAATCTGGAGGTTCTGCTGCTGTTTATTCAGTGTGTGTAGCTCCTACATGGGGGAGGCAGTGGTGACCCAGCCTTGCTCAGGACCACCATCGCGGCATTTAAACGCGCCAAGTGGGAGTCCTCTTCACAGACTCGGTTGTTGGAGTGTGCTGTGGTTTTGTGGGAATTGGGACAAAGGGTAGAGGAGGGAGCAGGGGATGAAGGGCCTGTGGCATACCAGCTGTGTGAGGGCTCGGTGTGCTGGGCTTTGGTTACTCATTTGTGACATGAGGACACTCCTGTCCCTGTGTGTCACACAGTGCTTCTAGAAAACCAGGAGGGATGGCACTTGAATTCTGATGCGACAACATGAAAATCAGATGGCAGACGATGACACAGCTGTCCATGTTTGCATCCTGCTTTATCGCTGTAGCATCACCCACTCAGTCCTCACGGCTGCCGGTGAGGTAGTGCGATGATGATCCTGTTAGAGAGGCGTTTAGTTTCATTGTAAACGGAGACTGAAGATCCCTTAGGTAGCATCTAGAAGAAAAGATATTTTTAAAGCTATAACTTCTTTCAAAACAAAACAAGTAAGCCATTGATAATAAACTTAGTCAATAAAAATTTGCATGGGATAGGAACAAAATAGATTCTCCTTTTTTAAATTTTAGGGCTCCTGTTTATGCAAAGTGGCCCACAGATAAAGAAGTAACTAGTCTGAGTTGAGTTAGATGAAGATAAAAAAAAAATTAAAACCTTTATTTAGTTATTTATTTGCTTGCTTATTTCCTGTAACCGTGTTGCCGCTGATGTATGAATTCCTCTGCCATCACCATCCTCAAACGTCTTTCTGATTCCTGTAGCTGAGGAAGCTCCAGCGACTTGCCTGGTCCTTTCCATCACCTAAAGATCCCTGTCAAAGTCCTTGATTTCGACATTACCAGCTGGAATGTAAATGAAAAGTATTCTTGTTAAATGAGATTCCAAAGAGCAATTTTTCAGGAGTCTTACAAATCAGTTAACCTACTCACTACAAGTACAAATTATACACTACAGAGGACATTTCCATGGATGCATCTTTCTCCTGGGCTCAGTTCTGAAACCTGGGGATATTTCAGCTGTGGCTCCGATTGGCGAGAGCCATGGTGTGGGGAAATGGCCGAAGTAGCAAAGTCACTTAACTGATGGCACTTCGTATCTGTGTGAGGGCCTCTGTGCTTTGCTTGGAGGCACTTTTCATCTCTCTCTTTTGAAGAATCAGGGTTAAAAAGGTGGAGGAAATAAATTACACTTTTGTACTGAGGTTTGAGTTAATTTTCATTGTTATACTGAGTGTGCCTTTTTTGAAGGGTCTGCTCCCCACGCAGCGGTTTGTGAGTGGTCACTTCCCTGCCTCCAGATGTACCTTCTGTGCGGCCGGGCATTGGACTTGGAGTGCCCGCACAGGTTGTTGCTGGATCACGGGGTAGTTCTGCCTCATGACAGGACGGGTAGCTAGAAGCACCCATGCCAGTGGGAACCCAGAATTTGAGATGGAGTGGAGCAGAATGGTGTCGGGAGCCTGGGACCTAAGTGATGCCTGGAGGGCATTTCCCAGAGAACACAGGCAGTAACTCACCCCACCTCTCGATCTCTTGGTAGAAGCGAAGTACCTGTTCCCAGGTGGAGGGAGTAGCCCCTGAAATACACATGACCATGCTGTGTGTGTACATGTGACAGCCCATGCCATTTCTAGGCAGAGGTAAACGTGACTGCTTGAAATGGAATCACCAAAACCTCCATACAGGAACCGTCCTTCTTCCAAAAAAGGAAATTCTCAAAACTCTGATTGTAGGTGTCCAATTCCAAAACTCCACAAATGTCTCCTGCCAGAGAGAGCCTGGACCCAGCCTCATTTAGATTCTTTAATTGGCAAAAAATGGTCTCTTCCTCCTCCTCTCTGCCCCTTAGGTCATAGTTCTTTTCTGCTCTCTTTGCTTTTGAAAAACCCATAATATTCCTTTATTCTTCCTGTGATTGACATCTTATTTTTGCCACAAAGATAATGTGCTGGCATTTCCTGTCTTTACATTGATCCTCCAAAAAGGTGAAGTGCAAAGGGCCATGCCAGAGAAGGGAGCATAATTAATGTCTTTGTGCTGCTGTCCAAGTTCTTGAGAAACTATTAGAACTGGATTGCCTTGGTGTTTGCCAGTTGAGGTCAAGCCAACATCTGTACTTGTCTTTCTTTCCCAGAGGGCTTGACAAGAAAAGAGAAAGGGAAGAGTTCAAGGAATTAAAAACAGAGTTTGCATTAGGATAACATTTGGGGTCAGGTAAATATCTCTTTTGAGTTTCATTGAAAAATTCCAGGAGGCCAAGGGCAAAGTCTCCAGAAGACTTGTTTCAAGGAGTGCAGCTCAGTGGAAAGTTCACCTTTTAAAAAATGTAGAAACCTGAGTATGGTGTTGCTTAGGGGACCCTTAGAAAAACAGAAGAGGAAAAGGACACCAAAATCCAAAACTTTTCTCATTTGGAAAGTGTGGAGGGCCTGGGACAGATTTTCCCCGGTGGCTAGAAAAATCTCCATTGTACATGAGCCACCTTCCTTCCAGGAGCTGCAGAGTCATTTCTTAAGCTGGTGAACTTGAGTTGTTCATGCGGACGCCCAGTTCATGCGGACACCCACGGTTTGTGCAGACTCATCCGGGTGGAGGAGTAGCATGCCTGTCCGAAGTAAGCCAGGCATGCTTCCCTGTCTGTGGTTCAGCCTGTAGCCTTGTTCTTGGTTGTTTGCTTTTGTGTCGTTTCAGTTACCAGTTTCAGGGTTCAGATGATGTCTTTAAAAAGAGGTAAGCTCTTGTTTAACTTTTTAAAAAAGGTTGAGAGAGACAGCCCCCTTTGACTCTGAAGGAAATTAAACCACAAGTCAGGCTGCCATCAGCAACTGTGGAATTTCTGTCCTGGAGATCTTCAAAAGTAGAACATAAAAATTAGGCTACTTAAGTAAGTTGACTTGGAGGCTAACCAAGACAGCCTCTCAGAATGCTCCAAGTTATAAAACAACTCATATTAATTTTCGTATATCCTTAGAACATAAGGAAAATCGGTGTTTCGTGACATTTTCTTTTGACTTCTTAAAAACACGTTCAGTACTCCATGCTGAGAAATGGCCGTGTCTCTCTTTTGCATTGTATGCTAATGTTGCTTGTGGCAAGTTAGGAGTGAGTGGGAGGGAAAGGAAGTAAGAGGGGTTGTGGGTTTAGAAGATGACATTCAATCTTTTCAGAGGATGGTACTGAGAGGACACTTGGCTGAGACAGAGCTGACTTTGCTGAGCCTATTAACAAAGTCCCCAAAGGATTGTACTTAGCGTGAGGGCACTTCCTGTAAAAAACATTGCATTACCGAATGATCAAGTTTGCTGGCTTTAAATGGTCTGTAAAATGCAAAGAAGTTGTTTGGTTCAGTGTCATTGGAAGCTATTAACTTTAAAAAGTTAAGATTGTTTGAAGCAAGGTTTTTAAATCGTCTGGCTCCAGTATGAGTCTAGAATGACAAAAAGAAAGGTTCTTTGTGGAGTGTCAAAACCACAGTGAACATAGTGACTTGTCAAATCCCCAGTGTCCCCAGGGCTGTCTGCTTTTTCTGCAAATTGCATCCAGCTCCAGCCGACCATGTAGCAACAAACCGGTTCCTGCCTCTTACTGACCTTAAAGACAGACAGTGCAGGGCTTGTGAGCACCTGTAGGAAGGACTTTTTTTAGGAATGGGAGAAATTGAAAGCCAGTAGAGATGTTTAGCAGACAGGACAGCAAAATGTGAAATTGGGAATCTTGCCCCCCCTCTCCACACACAGGTAATTATGAAAACTCTTCTCTCTTCCTTTCTTTTTAGTAAAGATTTATCTTAGCAATTTAAATTGTCTAGTTAATGCAGTATGGATGTAAGACTTCCCCAGGGACCTAGAAACTAAAATATATTCTTTTCCCTTTGTTTTTCTTCTCTCAGTCTTTGTTTGTTTGTTTGTCTGATTTTCCCGGGCAGGCAAAAAGAAAGGCGAGGACTCTTAAGCTATAACATTTGAGTTTAGTGTTGTTTTCTTTCCTTATTTCATTTATGAAAGGACACATTCATTAAAATAAGACCCTATGTTTTTAGTTCTTTCTCTCTCTAACTTTCCTTTTATTTGAAGTTTGTTCTGCCATGTGGTGGTTTTCAAGATGTTTATTTGCTGTGAAACCCTTTCTTTCAAATGAAATCTTATGTTTAACCCTAATGTATGAAGCAGATAAACTTTAGCTGTTCTGGGGGGTTGCCCCTCACTCAGCCTCCTTGGCCCCACAGTTCCTGGGTTCCAAGACACATCTGATGGGGGGAGGGGCTGGAGGAACCCGGTTTTTAATCCGCTGGCAGAACACAGGATGAGGAGGGACTGCCAGGTTTGCTATCCCCAGCTTCACCACTGAGACTTTTTTGTCACTTCCCTTCCCTGGACTCGAGTCCCCTCTCTTGATGAATGATGGCTTTGCACCAAATCGTCTCTGATGTCCTCTCTTCCATGACAGTCAGCAGGTCTGGGCTGTACTCAGAGAGCATTGGTGCCGTGCAGTCTCGGTGACTGAGGAATATGCACAGTGAGCGCAGAAGGCCCAGCAAAAGGAAGCAGCATCCTGTTCTAGCATGAGTGGTCTTTGGTTCCTGCACAGGAAGGTTCGGGAGCCCAAACTCATGCATCAGCAGCATTGTCGCTGAGGACAGTGGTTTTTTTTTTTTTTTTGAGATTTCAGCAAGACATCTGTAACCCTCTAATACAGAAGAATTGTGTGGAGAAAGGGATTTAAACCAGTTGTGAGTTGTTTCATTGATTGTAGTCAAATTGGTTGGTAAGTGGTTAGCTATTAGTAATATAAAATATTTTCCTCTCACTAGAGAAAATTACGTCCTGTGTGTTAGTTTGGAAATGCATCTGAGGCATAGTTCAAGAATCTGAAGTCAATTAACACATTTGGTTAGAGAATGGGGGTGGTGAGGCCAAGGTCAGGTTCATTCGCTCTGTGGGTCAGTCAGCTGGGTGGGGCTCTGTGGCCAGACTGTACTTTTAACCCCGACCATCTGCCTCCCGCTCACATGTGTGCCGTGGGTCACTGGGAAGTTAGAGAGTGTGGAAGGAAATCCGAACTCAGCTTTTCCGCCCAGGACCTAGGAGGGCCTTTGTCCCGGTAGTGCAGGGCTTGGCCTCTCATCTTGCCTGGAGGGAAGGTACCCTGCCTCCCATCTCCACAAGGGAAATCCAAAATACTCCCGGTGAACTGGAGTCTCACTGTCTGTTGTTTGTGGATCTCCCCAGACTGAAGACAAAACTTCCAAGGTCGAGTTAGAATAGAGATTATTGAAATAATGCTCCATAGTTCTTGTTGTGAACTACCCTCCTTCTCACTGGGAATCCAGAGAAGGGCTGGCATTGGAAATCTGCTTCTGTTTTAATGCCTTACAGTCCGTTGTTGTCTGTAGTCGTCCTTGTTCTTCATTTAAACACCACTTTGTCATTAAAATGCGAAACACTTGATTTTCATCTGAAACAATATCATTCAGGAATCTTAGGAAAGTTGTTTGGAAACAATAATATGATTCCAATGTACACAATTCCCCCAGAGAACAGTCCTATATGGATAGATTGTTACTATTAACTAAACATGGAACATTTTCTCTCATTTCTTAGCATAAACACAGTAATGTCTGAGGTCCCATTAGAATTTCATTGTTGCGTGGAAGCAACTCGATGTAGTTAAAATTTGTTTTCTATGAAAAATCAGAAAGATGAGTAGTCTGAAGGTATCTCTAATACTTCTTTGATGAGCAAAATATTAGTTTTTATTGTACAAAATTCAAACATTACAGAATTAATAAAGCGTAAGCACCTCTTAATCTCAGCACCAACCATCCTTCATGGTAATCACCACCAAGATACTCTGGATCCAGTGTGAAAGTGGGCGTAAAAATTAGAATTCTAAAACTTTTTTTATTTTAACCCCCCTAAATGAATTGCTCCAGGTCAGTGGCTTCCGAAGTATTGTAACAGTGAGTGCTTTTTTCAAACAAAATTTTAAGTGGAATTCTCATACAGAAAAATAAAAGGAAAAAGCAGGGACGTTCAAGCTGTAGCTGGGGAGGGACTCTGCTCGCCTCCTCCAGGGCCCCTCCGCTGAGGACGCGGCGCCAAGGCGCCGACCACTGGGGCTTCGCCCGAGTGCTGCAGTGGCTGAGTGGGTGGGAGCCTTCTCCTCCTTCACTGACTAACTCTTCCACTTGGGGCACTCGTAGCCACTTCTCCATCATTGACTTTGGCGGTTATTTTTAGTTAAGCTACAGTTAGTCACACACTTAAAAGCAAACTGTCTAAATCGACCAGTGATTTTTTTTCCTGTCTTGACATTGGACCATTACATTGAACTCAGCCTTTGAGTTTAGCTCATTGGCCACACTTGTTAGTCTGTGCTAGGGAGTTTTTCTCCTTGTGGATTTAAGTTTAAATCTATAACTACAGTGCTTGCACCATGGTGGACATTCATGTTCATGGACCTTGTAGGAATGAGTAATTGTATTCCTGATCATTTTCTTTCCCCCACTAGATAATAAAAAGTAATACAGCATTATTGCATCCTGTAGGTAATGCTGGAGTGTCTTTTAATCTTTGATCAGACTAGAGTAACTGAGAGTCCTGCAAAGGGAAGGCAGAGTTGTGTGTAAATGCGCAGTTCTTGAATCCCTGCTGTGCCCAAGTGCTGTGAGGATAAGAAGGCACAGAAGATGGTCTTAGTCTCACAAGGTGTTCATGTTTACAGTGAGCCTTTATCGAGCTCCTGCTATCTAGAGCAATTTGGCTAAGCCTTGAAGAGAGAGGGAGATAGGTATCTCAGTGCACCCACTCCTTTAATGCACACGTCCCTTCAGGGTGGGTGCTAACACCACTTCTTTATCCTACAGTAGCCAGCTCGCCCTTACTTACATGACCTGCTTTTCCAGGTAATCTCACTCCTACCTGTGACTTCAGTCACCTCCTATATGCTGATCTTTCCCAAATTATATTGCCTGCTCTAAATTCCTTTCCTCACTGGAATCCTGCCTACCTGGTTGCCCAACAAAGTACTTCAAACTTAAAAAGTCTCAGTGAGAAAATTCTTCTCGCTACCCTCACCCAATCTTCTTATCCACCCCCCAACCCCAGGGTTTCCTATCTTGCTTGAGACATTCTCATCTGCCCACACAGGTATCCATCAACTGATATTTACTGAGAACTCGCTCTGGCTCAGGCACCATTCCAGATCTTAGGGGTCTGCACAGCACAGACAAAAACATACTGAAGATCTTGCTTTAGTGGTGCTTATATTCTAGTGGACAAAAAACTAACTTAACAATCTGTACCTAGATATGTCTGTATTTGCCTGTCCATCGATCTCTGTGGATGGGTATTAGGCAGCATTGAGAGCTATGAAGAAAAGGATAAGGATAACAGATGGTGCTAGAGGCCTAGAGATAAGCATTGTGCTCCTTGTTTAGCCAGCGTGGTCAGGGCTAGCTAATGAATGAGATGAGAGGACAAGCCATATGCATCTCTGTGATTTGAGGAGGGCCTACCTCACCCTTCCTAGTCATGGACTGAGTCATGGCCATTTTTGCAATGTTGCCCAAGCCACATTTTGTAAACATTAGCAGATGGATAGAACTGGGCGTCATCACCCAGTGTGCTGGGTGTGGCAGAGAGCCATGCCCAGGGTCTGTGTGAGCTCAGAGAGGACAGGGTGGGAAGAGGGCAAAGGCAAGAGTGAGTTTACAGAAGGCTTCATGGAAAGTGACACGGAGTTTCACGTGAGCAGGAGGGAGTGTATAAAGGCAAACAGTTATGGGGCAGAAGCCCTGATATCTGAACCCTGAGCTTTGGAGAACAGGGCATTAGATTTGGGGTCAAAGCAGGCCACAAAAGGGGGAAGCACAGCCGTGACCTCTGATGGGGTCAACACAACCCAGGACAAGTAGACTGGGGATAGGTGTGTTCTAAGAGGACAACTTCTGTTAATCTGACTTCGAATGCTGTCCTTGGGGAAGGAAAGATCAGAGAAAGACTTAGGTTTCGCTCTGTCCCTCCTTCCCAGGTGTCTCCTCAAGAGCATTCCTTCTCCAGATCTTCCCATGTCCTTCTTTTCTGCTTGTAGAAACAGTGACAGCAAAGTTCTGGTTCTGCGAGCTTGACTGGAAGGTCAGTCATTTGCATTTTGAAGAAAAATTTTGCTGTGTCATGCCACCAAAAAGGGACCTGGCTGTGGTGCCTGCAAGCTCAAGGGAGGGAGGGCAGGTCTCAGGCTTCCCTTCTGACCCGAGCAGGGATGGGGGGTCGTGGCCTTGATGGAGGGGCAGGAAGGACATGCTGTGGTTCTCCTGGATGGAGGGGCGTGGGCTCTGGGAGGTCAGCCTTGGTCCGGGCGCTCAGTAGGAGTGAGATGAATGTGCAGCAGGGGCTCTCATCCCTGGAAAGCTCTGGCTTCTTCCACATACAGTTTTCACATTATTTTGACTTTAGTGTATTTGCCTTCATTTTCTCTAATTTCTCCAGGCAGGGTCCCACTCTCTCCCACCCTCTCCCACCACACTTAAGATTTATTTGGAAGACTTTGTAAGTACATTGATTCAGTGATAAGATGTCTGTTATATATATTTTATTCCTAATAGTAATTCATTCTGTTTGTTTGTGGTGTGTATATTCTTTTGCTTAGGTGAGCAGAGTTGCTCTAGGAGATTCAGGAGTAAGTGCCGACTCATTATCTCCCTGCCTAGAGGTCAATGGCTGTGCTTCTGTTTCCTTCTGGGGTAGCGGTTGTGCTAAGTAGGCCTCACGACAGGGCTCCACCACTGAGGCGTGCTTAGGGTTTATTTCTGTTGATAAAAATGTATTGTTGATAAAATTACTGAGCAAGACTTAGCACTATCATAAGCCTTATGAAAATATTTTATTGAAGTTCATGTTCCTTTGTTTTGTTACAACACAGATTTTTTACAGATTTCCTGAAATGTTTTACCCTGAAGGTAGGCGACGCCTAACCATGTCACTCTGATGTAGTTAGCATCACAGCGATTTTATTCCTCTGCAGTGCATTCAGAAGCGGCCCTCGCTCAGGCTTACAGGACACAGGCCTTGGGGCTCTGCGTGGGGTAATCGAAGCTCTCCTGTTCAGCTCTGCTCCGCCAGAATGCTGCTACCTGCTCACTAGTGTTCGAGTTTTAGGGAAGTGCAAAGCATTTGATCCTGTAGACTGAAACTTAAGATACAAATGGCCGTGAAGAGATCGCAGTGGCCCTGATGTTGTGGTGAAAGCAGTGGCTGCCAGGCCACCCCTCAGTCTGGGTTGGAGGAGGGAGAGGGGCCAGGGCCCCGGCCGGCAGGGTTACCCAGCAGCGCCAATAGAGAGCACTTCCTGTGGGAGCGACAAATGGTACCTTGTGTGTTTGGTTCTCCCCGGTGCCTGGCAGGGACTTAGGTGCCCAACAGAATTTTTTCGACTGGGGTGGGTGAAATAATGGACAGATAAATGTCCTCATGCATGCGTAAGATAGTGAAAATGGCAAATATTTTAGAATGGGGAGCCAGGCCTCTAAAAGCCAAGTCTCCATTTCACTGCTAGAGCTGGCCCTGCTTAGATGCAGACTCCCTATCTCTGGCTTCTTTTTCTTTCTTCTTTTTAAAAAACTTTTATTTATTGATGTTTGAGAGAGAGAGAGAGAGAGAGAGAGAGAGAAAGAGAAAGAGAAAAACATTGATTTGTTGTTCCTGACAGGGGATCACCCTGCAACCTTGGTGTATCGGGATGGCGCTGTAACCCAGCGAGCTACCCTTCCAGGGCTCCTTTCTCTGGTTTCTTTCCTTCATGTACAGGCAAATCCTTTAAAGGAAAGGTATTTCCAAAATTGTGAGTTGGCCTGTCTTGGTGGTGTGACAACTCTGCACCCTTACTTAGCAAGTGTCACCTTTGTGTGTGTAGGTGACTCTACACAAGGGTCTTTGGGAAGTGGTCCGCAGGTCAAGCAGGCTCAGTTCACTCCTGGACGTCAAGGGGTTTATCACTGATGCCAGCCTGGGAGCAGGGTCTCCACGTGATCTGTATACAGGGGGGGCAAGGGTGGGTGTACAGTTGTTCGTATGGAAAAAATGCGGTAATTAATAAGTAATAACACAAGACTAGACTCTGTTTCACGTACTCACAACTGTAAACCTCCTTCTGCCCCTCCCTGCATGCTTCAGCCTGCGCGTGTTCACATTGCCCTGTTTGGAAATTTTAATGAGCAGACTTTCTTTCCTTCTAGTTTTAATCTTGGCATCTGTTTTTCAGAAACATAGGTCTGTTACTACTTAAAGTTCATGCCCAGATTTTGAACGTGGGCTGCTCAGAAATGTCAGAGACACTGTTTGTCAGCACTTCCATCCCAGTTTGTCTCCGCTGCCTGTTTGCTTTGCTCCCCACGGGCTGCTCACACCTGTCCGCCTGTGATGACCGGGGTCTGCCCATCTTAAACGACCTATTCTCACACAGGTGGTTGCCGTGTTTGATGAGGCCTACACAACATTCACAGCAGTTGCCATCTTGCAAATGATTACATATTTGTATTCAAGGTTTTTTTTTTTTTTTTTTTCTTTTAAAGAGCAAGAGGATTAAGAGCAGTTGCTGTGTGGTGGAAGGTTTCTCAGAATTACCTAAAGTTCCCTCTAATTATGCACACTTGCCCTTGTCCCCCTCCTCCACCATCCGTACTTTAAGGGCATTTCAGGGCGGAAGGAGTTCATGGAGGTTGGTCCAGACTAGGCATTTGGCCAGGCGACTGCTGTGCCTGCCGAGTCGTCATTTGTGCTTTCCCCTCATTCTGGAATTCTTCCTGTCATCCTTGCCTGATGATTTTCTCCCTCCTAATAACCCAGTATTTCTCTCTTCCTCAGACTCTGCTTTTGACTCTCCCTATGCAGTCATCCAGTTGTTCATTCAGTAAACATGTATGACATGTCCACTCCATGCCAGGTGCCGTGCAGAGAGGAGTGAGCAGAGTGAGTTTCCTTCTCAAGGAGCCGCTGGGCTGGTAGGTTCACAGGGAACAGCAAACAATTATGTGGAGAAACATGGTCCTGGCTGTGCGTGTAACTGTTTTGATGCACAAACCTGATGTGTTGAAAATGCAGTATAACTGAATCTGACTTGTTGCTGGCTATTCTGTTGTGCCCAGATATTTAAAATTTACCCTATAGCAACTTTCTGTGGATGTGATTTTTGAATGAAGTAGTTTCTCCTTCCTTAAGGGTAAAAGGAAGTTTTTGTGATCAACAACATTTGGCTCGTAGTCGTTGAGGTCTCTGGAAACTTGAACTTCAGTCATTCCCCCTGTGGTGGAGTGGCAGGGCAGGCCTCGTGGAGGTTCAGTTTCCCAGCCTTTCACACGAGTTGTTCGTTAACACAGTCCAGCCTTTGGCAGCCTGCCACTCTCTCTCCTTGGTAGACAGCTTCACGAAATTTGATACTCTCATGTCTTTCCTTGAAAATCTTGCAAGGTTCAGCAGTCCTTCAATGGCTGACCCATTTCTCTTGAGCTCCTGTTGTCAGACTCAAATGTGAGGTTATCCTGGACCTGCTGTTAGACTAGAGTCAATGTGTTTCATTGACTTAAAAACAAAACAAAACAAAACAAAAAACCCTACCAGCTAAGTCTTTGAGAAATTTGTACTTTAGAGGCAGAAATGAGACGCCATTCTTTGTGCTTATCATGCTGTCAACAACTTTCCTTAAAATGTGAACCAATTTCCTCAAGCATTTATTGTATCAACAGACCATAGTAAAGTGGGGTTTGGACAGTTACTGGTTTAGTTGACTTGTAAGCAGAGCATTAGAGAGTGTCTGTCGGAAATACAGAGTACTTCTTAGTGAGGTAGAAGGGGTGGTTTGTGAGAGGAGTAGCTTATCTCCTTTGGTATTCGTTTCCATGCTTCAAGTTTTGGGGGACCCTCCATGCCCCTGTCCTTGATGAGTAAGTCTGGTGGTTGAAAACCATCACGTCTTGGTTGCTGCAATATCGCCTCGCTGGAAATACCTCGGACTTGGGAATCAGAAATCCTAGGTTGGAGCCCAGATTCTAGCATTTACTCATTGTGTGATTTCACTTAAGTTTTTCAAATTCCTGGTCTGTAAAATGGGAATAATGAATACTGTGTCTGCCCTCACCCCCACTCCAGCTACCCTTCTACTCTTAGTGTGGATCAAATGAGAATATGAATTGGAAAGTGTCCTGTGACTTATGTGGGGTTTTGCCCTGAGAACGTCCATTCTCACCAATGATGGGCGTAGTGAACTCTTGCAGGGGGTCGTGAAGGACCCTGTGTTAGAGGACAGGTATCGAGACTTTTCCTCCTATGGCTTCTTAGCCTACCCAGAGGCACCCTGGACCACTTGGGGGTGGCTCTGTTTAACGTGGCATTCTTTCTTTAGTTAAGCTGAAATTTACCCTCAAAGCTAACTTCTGAGATAATTTACACTTTTGGGTTCTAGTATTATGGAGTAATATGAAACAATTAAAGTTGGTGTGTTTCAAGTCATAAAAGGTTATGATTGAGAAAGGGGTCTTACAACTCTGCTTCCTGTTTTTGGCAATTCTATTCAATAAATCAGAGCTGGTGCCTATCACGTGGGTATTCAGACACTAAAAGCAGCTATTGTTTCTCCTCCCGATCTCCGGAAGTGGACCAGAAGGGCATGAGACGCCAATGGAGATGAGTGGGAAGTCAACATTTTTAACTCAAAAGTAACAGTAATTTGCTTTTGCAAATTTTTTATTGAATTTATTGGGGTGACATAATAGTGATTTTCATTTTCTCTACGATAGAGTACTCGGGAGAGCCAACAGTGCCTCCCATTTATTGGCCTATAAATAATTTAAATGGCCAGATAGACTACTAATCTATAAAAATGGAGACAAAATGATAAGTGATGAAGACAAATATTTCTAATTTTTATAACTCCCCTGTGTTTAACAGCCAGTAGGGGAAGAACATTAACTGCACGCATGTAGAAAAAAGGAAAAATGGGGGTAGGGCAGCACAAGAAAGCCTTTGTGTGCGCTGCACTCGGTGTCCTCCCCACAGGAGAGCCCCGCAGTCTCTTCTCCGAGATTAAAGGCAGAGCTCGCTCTCTACATTGAGTTCCACATTGATGAACGGAATTTAAAACAAAAACAACCAAATACAAGTAAAAAGAGCAGTGCTGGCTTTGTTGTTGGACGCCGGGAGTTCTGTTCTTGACCCTGTTGCTGTCTAGCAGTTTAACTTCGGAGAAGTCAGCCTCTATACCTCAGAATTTGTTTCCCTCAAATTTAAACTGGGGTAAAACTTTCCACCCAGCCTGTATCATGTAGTTGTTAGGATTAAATGTGATGATGTGTATGGGTACAAACCTTCACTCACTGGTAGACATCTAACTTTTGGGAAGTTCTTTCAACATCTCTGTGCCTGCTTCTCTATCTTTAATTTGGGGACAATACTCATGCCTACTTTAGAGTTTTTGTGGAAAGTAAATGAGTAAATTCCCATCAGGTACATAGAACAGTGCCTGACAGTTAATGCCTAATATAACCACTATTGTTTTGTGAACTTTGGAGGGCTCTATGACTTAGTATATGTTTAGTCTGCTGTATTTTTTTGAAATAACATTTAAAAAATTTAAAATTACTATAACACCTTGTAAAATGACCAAACCCAGTAACAGAATTGGCATGTTTTATCTTTTCCATCACTTTGGGAGTTTCACAAGATAAGACTGTTGTCAGAGAAGCTTTTTCAAATGGTACTGAAAACTTATTCCCAAGTACCCTTTTTTCCTTCAGAATTTAGGCCAAATTCATGTATTCTAAGAAGTGCTTTTCCCCAGCATCACGAGGTTGGAAAACGTGAGGCAGGAATCAGCACTTGCCCTTGCGTCTCTGTGATCACGAAGGTCTTGGGGTCCATCTTGGGATGTCCAGAGCTTTGCTTGCGTCGGATGTAACAAAAGGGATTTTTAAAATGTTATCTTTGATTTTGGACTATACCAGTTCAAGTATCTTTGTGAGCTGTTTCACTTTGAGAGGCCACGAAGTGTTGATCGAGACCTCCATTGAGAACAGACCCAGTCCTCGTGATCCCAGGGACGCTTTCCCAGAAGCCATTTCCCGACAGAAATGCCAATCGTGGCGCCCCGTGACTCTCCGTAAAGGGGTGAAATAAAGTTGTGGGAACTGCTTGGAATTTAACTAGTAATTAACTTACTAAGAATCCTTTAAAAAAAAAAATAAAATCATAGCTCCTCTAAGCTATTATAACAAAGGACCTGATGAGTTCAGAATTCTTTTTCAATATTTTTTAATGAAGTGAAACCCAATGACTCTTGTGCAGTATCTTCAAGCTGGTAACTGAACTAAAATAATTTCTTCAGACAGAGGGGACTTTGAGCCCTGTACTCTTTAACCTCGAGTTATGAGTATGGATATGCATGGCCTGATATTATAGACTTTCGTTATCAAAGTTTGATGATAGGTATTATTTGAAAGTTTGATTATAGAAGATGGGCAATTAGCCTTTCCTTGCTTTCTTGTTTATCAATGGAATTCAAGCTGTTGAATGTTTTCTGTTTGATCCCCCTTACATGGAGTTAAAAGTATTTCTTTATTCCTAGTTGTGTTTTTAATATTTCTTGAACCCTAAGCCCTTTATTTCTAAGTTTTTATTCATATAGTATATCCCATTATAGTCCTAAATAGCATGGTTAGGCTAATACTTATGAAATGATGGAATTACTTTGAAACATGCAAAAAGCACAGGTTCATTTTTATCTGCTAGTCAATTTCGTTTCCAGAGTTTTAGGGGCTGTCTGGTTTCTGTTTGGGAAGTGATGGATAGACAGTGTATTGTGGAAGGGGTGCCGTCGTGGGGTCACATGGCAGGGAAAAAGAGCTCTGTTTGGAACCCCTGGATCTGTGTGAGCTGGGGAAGGTTCTCTGCTTCTTTCAACATGGGTTTCCTCATCTGTCAGTGGACATGCTGCCTGTCTGGAGAGGTTGTAATCTGACACCACACCTTCCTGGGTTTGTAATCTGACACCACACCTGCACAACAGGTTTCCAACTGGTGATTGACTGTGATATTTTATGTTAGAAATTTGTTCCATTTCTGTTGAATATTTCCAAGCAATCCTGAACAGACATTTTGGGATTTGTGCATGTATTAAGAGACTTAAAAATTTTAAGGTTACCTGAAGACTCTGAGAACACCAAAAGGAATACTTGATTTCTGAACAGATTGATCAATCATTCAATTCTTACTTCTCAGTTCCTCTGTTTATTGTGTTAGAGTTTTAATGACCATTTTTCCATTTCTCCAGTCTTTGACATCCTTGTGAATTTAGCTTCTAAAAACGTTAGCGGAGTAATTGTTGAAGACATAGAGTGCTACCAGGATAGTTTTCTCATTCACAATCTCGTATGTCATTCCTTAGTTTGTTGCTGGATTATTTGTGCCTTTGTGGTTGTTATCAAGTGCCCTCATGGGCACAAGTAACATTTCAAGTTGGTTCCTTTGTGAGGGGAAAGGAAAAGCCAGTTCAAGGTGCGTGTGCTTAGGCTGCACCTTCTGCACGGCCTCTCAGCATTTGTTTCCTTGGTGATTACGCCCAGTGTGGTGCTCCTGTGCCCCCGTGGCTGCATTTTATTGGAAGCTGAAGAACATGCTGCTTGGGAACCGATATTTGAAACATCACCTACTTTGAGATGTAAAATTGCACGATAAGTTTACTTTTTTTTTTTTTAATGCAACATTTTGTTTGATTTGTTTCTCCAGGTGACATTTTTTCTGCACTTCTTCACCCAGAGTCCCCAGCGTTCCTGCAGATACACTAGGTAAGTAAATGAAGTCAGACACCCTTATTGTGTCAGTAATTCTTTGGAAACACTTTCCAGGTGGCTACCAACTTACTGGAAAGAGGTGCAGTTTTTGGAGCAGGGTGAGTGGGAGGGTGAAACACCACTTGATGAGCATACACAAATGTTTTAAAGGACCCTGTAAAGTTTCATAAATGGTGTTAAATTTAATGCTGTAATTTCCATGCTTCAAATTCCCATGTAAATTTTTCTGTTACTCTTCATAAAAGCAGATTTCAGAGCTCCGTATAATGGGCATAGCTAACTGAGTTGTGTTGCGTCTGCAGCTTTTCCGCGGCCCGTGTCACCATTTGCTGTCCTTTCTCTCTGCAAGAGGAAGTACGGATGGCCAATTCAGGGCGCTCATTTTATTACCGAGTGTCAGCTGAGGTAGAGGAATTGCTTACCGTAACAGTTGAAAACAGTTGACTAATAGGTGATTTATGATGAACTCTATGGATTATCATTTGTAAAGGTCACTTTTGGAAAATATTAGTAACACTAATAAAGGGTGAGCATGCATTCAAGAAGATCGAGGCCTCGTGATGAATGGGGACGTAGCTCAGGCCAAGGGAGCCAGCCTGTTGTATGGTTTGGGACCAACTGCCACCTCCTACTCAGGAGGGTCTGCCACGTGCAGGGGGTTTGTAGAGCGTTTTTACAGACACCATCTCCTTTGTGGAAAGGTGACCTTTTTAACTTAGGATTCTAGAGGAGGAGAAATTGCTCTTGTGTCATAAATTGAACGGTTGACTTCTTAAATGTTATTAAATTGTTCTAACAACGACTGCTTGGATTAGATTAGGAAACTTGGTCTTCTTGTTTTGTTTTATGGGAACTATAAACACTTATGAGTTATGAAATTAGCTGAGCAAAGTTCTTTCTCATGAGAAAGCCAGGGCTGCTGACCTGAGACAGGTGGGTATTTTGAGAAGGCTAATTGGTGGCATCGTTACTGCTGATCTTTAAGTATCTGCTCCATATTTATTTAATGAAGGTGGGAGAAACTGATTTCTCCATTAATTAAGACTATTAATAAAAATATATACCTTTTCCTATATGTTGAAAGTAAGGGATTTATTGCATCTGATTTTTCTGAACCAGTTGTTCATAAACCTGTTTAAAATTTAGCTAATAACACTGTCAGGCATGGTTCAGATCCAGAATTTCAGATGCCCATCAGCCAGGGGACTTTGGGGTTGGCAGCGAGGCCTGCTTTTTACTCGTGCTGTTCTATGAGGGAAAGTAGTCTCAGGAGAGGCAGGTCTGTGCTGGTGAGGAGTATGTTTACTTCTACTCGGAGGCCCAGTCTGCATGAGCGGAAACAGGACCCACTGCATCTTGCCCCTTATGTAAGAGTCTCATGTTCACCCTGAGTTAAGTGGCTCCACATTTCCGATGTGTTCCAGTGATGATTTAGTCCCCCATTGTGGTTGTCACCCTGGACCACTGCCAGGCTGGCCTGTTTATCCAGCTCTGGGGAAAAGCCAATTCCATTCCACCAGTGCCTTGAGGAGCCTAAGTCATGTTCACCCTTGAAATCCCTTTGCTGATTATTTAACCAGATAAAACAGCCTTCTTGGTGTCTTTTTTATTTTTGACTGTGAATTCATCCCATAGAAATATAGTAAAACTTGACCAAGTCAGACAGACACAGACATGACAATTCTGAATTAACAGCATGTGGATTACAAAGAACTCTGACCTTTCTGAATTAGCACTCTCTTCTTACTGTATTACTAGAAATGTGGACATATATTCTCAAGTGCATGGTTGCTGGCTAGATGTTTAGTTTTGACCAGTGTGTGCATGAAACAGGAGAGGAGAATACAATTAAGGTTATTTGTGCGCTTGTTTCACGTCTGCGTCCTGGGTGACGCTGAAGTGCATTGTAAGAGGCGGGAGAAGAGGATCGGACTCAGAATCATCCTGATCTGGGTGTGAGTCCTGGCCAGTTCACAAGGTGATAGTAGTGAGGTTTCCTAACCTCTTTGATCTGTTCCTTTGTAGCTGATACCAAGAAAGACAAGCTACTTTCCTTGTCAAAATGCTCCCATTGCAAGTACTTGATCTGTGACGCCCGCAGTCCTTTGAGTGGTAAATGCGACAAACGCATTGCTGTCCTCATACTATTCCAGGCTGGTTGAGTGAGTGAGAGTGCACTGTCCAGTATTGTAAGCGCTACTCAGGAATTAAGCAGAATTGATATTTGTGTATTAAACAGAAGGCTTTATCAAATTTCACGAAGAATCTTCCGCTAAAGAAAGGTGGCTTTCCTTGCATATAGTTTGACTGTTATAACATTAAGGTTTTTAAATTCTAGTTTTAGGGTATAAAATTTATTTCCACCAGCACTTGGAAGCGGATAATTGGAGAGGTATAACACTTAATAAGAGAGGGCGGAACAGCCTTCCGCCTTTACTGAGGGTGAATTGAATCAAATATGTGGGCTCTGGTTAGGGAACTGATAAAATAGAGTGGAAACAGACAGTGATTTTTCAAGATTTTAAAAAAGCAAGTCCAAGTAATTAAATATATTAAACACTTAAAGTGACTGACTGCAGTTCTATTTCTACTTTTGTTGCTTGCACATTGACCGTTGCCTTTTCTCTGAGAAGGGGTTCTGGCTAGACCTGCGCCTGTCCAATAGGAGTGTCCTGAGGATTCTCCCCAGCAGGAGTGCTCTTTTTCTGCAGGAAGCTGCTCCCCTTGGTGGGCCCTAAACTTCCCGGGGGCTGCTCTGAGTCTTCTGTTACATCCTTGCTGCCCAGTACAGTGTCTGATGTGTGGTAGGCGCTTGCGAATATTGGTTGAATGGATGGAGGATAAATGATGCTTAGGTTGTAGAGCTGGTTCTCTGATGTTTCTTTACCAGTCACTTGAAGAGACTGCGACTTCAGACATGCTGCAGGCTTCCCATCACAGTGCCTGACACATGTTATGTGCCTAGTAAATGTTGGGCAGGCAAGTGGAGGAGTGAATGTGGGCTAAGTATAACTCCCAGTTTGTAAAGGAGTTTCAGGAGTATAACCTGTTTATAACTGGGAAAGCTATGAAAGTTCTTTTGAGTAGAGAAGTGAAGTTGAACAGTAAGAAGGCACCACAGGTGGCAGATTGACTAGAGGCCAGGAGACCAGGTAGGAGGGTATCACTGGCCAGAAACAGGGCTGGAGGGAGAGGTGGGAAGGAGGGGTGGGCTCACTGGTGAAGCACTGCCCGGGGCGGGCAGGTGCCCATGGGTTAGTGTTGGACAGGAGCTGGGGCAGCTCTGGCAAAGGAAGGGTGGGATTGCAACGGATAAGCTTCAAGTGCAAGGAATAAATGTTAAGAGAATTCTCATGTAGTGGCTTTCGTTCTTTTGAGAAGTAGGAAAAATCATTTGTTTCAGGGGGAGGAAGTGAAGGCAGGGATGAAGAATGCGTGCTTCCCTCCTGGGAAGGGGACTCTTCTTGGGGCTGCTGTGGCCAGAGTGTCCACGTTCCTGTGAATTCTGGTCCTCTGATGGCTTATTCCACAGGGATTTCAGGTCCTCCGTTTGAAGGGATTAGTCCACAAGGATGTTCCGGATCTCACATCAGTAGCTGTGCAGTTTTGTTTCGGTCACAAGTCAACATCTATGAAAAAGACTATGCACAAATCCTCCAGCAGGTAGATTTGGAACACCAACTGGTACTCCTCCTGTCGTTCTGTCTGCACGGAGAAACGTCCATGACCCTTACATCGAAAGCTTTTTCCTTTAATGATCCACTTTAAATTGCGTTTTGAATGGGAGGAGGTGAACTGACCCCAGCTGAATGGTGTGGAGGTGTTTCCTTCATTATCAGTGTGAAGTATGTTTATGCTTTTATATGAAGCTTGTTAATATAGGTAAGTGGGAGCTGTGTACATTTTTTGGGGGGGGCCTCTTTCTGTTTCCCATGCTAAACCATGGCTGTCCTGCTTACCACCGAACAATGCTGTAGTGTGGCTCAAAAGTTCCGAGATCCATCCCCCATAAACAGTGTCTGCTCTTTGAAATTTTGTCACGATTTCCTACCATAAATGGACTCCTTCTGAATTAAATACTGACTTAATCTGCATTTCCTTTTGGTTTAATTCAATAACCAAAATAAAGTTTGTGTAACCCTTCCCCTGTCTTGTGCTCTCACGCCGGGGCAACCACTAGTTAAGGTTAGGGTGCCAAGATAGGATGGCCCCCGACACCCCTTCTGTACCTTGGGTTACCCAGAGTAGCCTGTGAAAAACTCTTAAAAATACTTGGCAAGCTCAGATGGACTTGGAAATGTACCTGATTTTGATCCAAATTATTCTATACACACAGCCAAGTTGTGTTAGGAAATGGACACTTCCTGTCATTAACTCACAGCTTAGGTCATCTCTTTCATGTAGCAAATACGACTGAAACTCCATTTTAGCCCTCTAGTGTGACTAATTTGAAAGAGCTGCTTCCTCTCTTGTTTCTTTACCACATTTCTCTCTTCATTTTCAAACTCTATCCCTGATTCAGCTGAAGTTCAATTCATTTTTTCCCCCTTTTGTTCATAGAATACCTATGGATTAGAAAGACAGTCAACCTAGGCTGGTGGTCAAGTGCTTTCATGGGCTCCTTATTATCATTCAAGGTCAGGGTACCTAGTTTATTGACCATTTATACTCATATCAGGTACATTTAAGTCTGTCCTAGAAATTGTCAGGCATTTTGATGAGACCCTAGTTGCAGAGAGAGCCCCTGGGGCAAACCCCCAGGAGTTACACTTTTCTTTAGCTGCTGCAATATTCTGTTTTTTGCTTCTGCAAGCAAAGATGGTTTTTCACCTGCCCAGAGGTCACACCTCAGTCCTCCCTAGCATCCCTGAACGCTGGTATGTGTACCCTTGAAGCCAAGCACCAGGCCTTATGTACGTATTTGTTATTAAGGCTGGGCTAGAATTGTCAGAAGGTTTTTATGTGTTTTTCTCCTGATTATCAAACTAATCTCTGTTTATAAAGAAAAGTATTAGCATTCAGAGAAAAAAACAGGCCTCTTCGGGGTCACCACTATCAGTCCAGAGGCTGAGTCCCTAAGAAAGCCTCTTCATGTACCATCTTTTCTTTACGTAGCTGAACACTTACTCTGTGTAAACCTTTATGTTCAGTTACTTTTTTGTTTAATATTGTATTATGAAATTTCCCATATCATTAAAAGTTTCTGGTTAAGGAAAGAATTTCAGTGGTTGTATATTCTATATTATGGTACATATTTAAATCATTTTAACCTATTTTTGACAAGCCGTTTTCAGATTTATTTTAAACCATTGAATGTAAACCTTGAATACCCTTTTATGGCTATCTGTTCAGTTTTTAAAATACTGTATATCTAGGCAAGTTTGGCTCACATTGGCGGTGTAAGAGTTTTGTTTTATCACACCCTTAGGGTCATTGGACCCTTAAATCTTGTCAGTTGGGGAAGTGAGAATGGCTCCTCATCTTATTTTTTGCTCTTTTTATTACTAATGAAATTGAATGCTTTTCCTAAGTATTATAGAATGGCCATTTGTATTTTCTCTTTTGTGACTTTCTTTTTATTTTTAAAATACATTTTATTGATTATACTATTATGGTTGTCTTAATTTTTCCCCTTTTGCCCCCCTCCACCTGGTACCCCCATTCTCTCCAGCAGTTCCCCCCTTAGTTCATGTCCATAGGTCATGTATGTAAGTTCTTTGGCTACTCCATTTCCTATATTGTTATTATCATCCCCCTGTCTATTTTGTACCTACCAATTTGTGCTTCTTAATTCCTGTACCTTTTCCCCCATTCTCTGCCCTCCCCCTCCCAACTGATAACCCTCCAGATGATCTCCATATTTATAATTCTGTTCCTGTTCTGCTTGTTTGCTTCGTTTGTTACTTAGATTCAATTGTCAATAGTTGTGAATTTATTGACATTTTAACGTTCATCATTTTTATATTCTTTTTCTTATATAATTCCCTTTAGCATTTCATATAATAATGGCTTGGTCATGATGAACTCCTTTAGCTTACCTTATCTGGGAAGCACTTTGCCCTTCCATTCTAAATGATGGCTTTGCTGGATAGAGTTATCCAGGAGGTAAGTCCTTGCTTTCATCACTTTGAATACTTCTTGCCAGTCCCTTCTAGCCTGCAAAGTTTCTTTTGAGAAATCAGCTGACAGTCTTATGGTAGTTCTTTTGTAGATAACTCTCTGCTTTTCTCTTGCCGCTTTTAAGATTCTCTTTATCTTTAACCTTTGGCATTTTAATTGTGATGTGTCTTGGTGTGGTCCTGTTTGGATCCTTCTTGTTTGGGACTCCCTGTGCTTCCTGGGCTTATATGTCTATTTCCTTCACCAAATTAGGGAAGTTTTCTTTTCTTGTTTTTTCAAACAAGTTTTTAATTTCTTGATCTTCCTCCTCTTCTGGCACCCCTGTGATTTGGATGGTACATTTAGAGATGTCCTAGAGGCTCCTTAGCCTATCCTCAGTGTTTTGAATTCTTTTTTTCTTCTTGCTGTTCTGATTGAATGCTTTTTTCTTTCTTGTGTTCAAATCTTTGATTTTATTCTCAGCTTCATCCCCTCCACAGTTGGTTCTGTGTAGATTTTTTTTTGTTTCACTCAATGTAACCTTCATTTCTGCCTAGGTCTTTTTTTATGCTGTTGAAGTACCCGGTGAGTTCCTGGAGCATCCTGATAACCTGTGTTTTGAACTCTGCATCTGATAGGTTGCTTACTTCCATTTTATGTAACTCTTTTTCTGGAGTTTTGTTCTGTTCTTTCATTTGAGTCATATTTATTTTTGTCCTCATTTGGCAGCCTCCCTGTGTTTGTTTCTGTGTATTAGGTAGGGCTGCTTTGACTCCCTGTCTTAGTAGTGTGGCCAATTATAGAAAAGCTCACCTGTAAGTTATGGGGTGGGGCTTTAGGTAATCACCCGGGTGGGGCAACCTGTGTCAGGGCTCTGTGGCTCTGTGCTGGGGAGGACTCACAGACCGGACAATGCCACTGCCTGTCCTCTGGAGTTTTGCCAGGGCAGAAGCTGTCTTCCTGCACATACCCTGTTGTCAGTGAGTTCACTATCTCCCCATATGCCACTGGTGTCCTTCCAGCTATTGCCCTGGTGCTGAATCCCAGAAGGGGTGGGTTTACATGAGTCCTAAGTCCATTATGGGCCCTTTAGAATCTTGTAATTTCTTCTGCCACTCTAAGCCCCACTGGTTTTTACATCGGAAGTTATGGGGACTTATCTTCTTGGTGTTGGAACCCTGGGCTGGGTGGTCTGGTCTGGGGCTGGGATCATTCGCTCTTGAGGTATCCCTCCTGATTCTAATGCACCACACTTGGATGTGGGACCCCCCATTCTGTGTCTCCGTGCCTGTGCACCTCTCCACCTCTCTGTGTGTCTCCGTGCATCTCCGTGCATCTCCATGTCTCCCCATGTCTCCACCCCTCCTACCCATCTTGATGAATGTGGCTTCTTTAAATCCTTGGTTGTCAGACTTCCATACAACTCGATTTTCTGACAATTCTGGGTGATACTTGTTTTGTAGTTGAGTTGTAATTTTTGCTGTAGTCATATGAGGAGATAAGGCATGTTTGCATCTCCCATCTTGTCCAGAACTCTCTTTTGTGATTTTCTATGATATTCTTGTTAGGTGAAATTGTCATTTATGATGACCAATTTGTGATCTTGTTCCATTTTTGTGGAAAGGTTTCTTGAGGTGCATAACTTGGCACATATTGTCTTCTCAGTAATAGTTAATTGCATACAAACTGTCTTATATTTTAAGGGGAAGTCAGGTGTGGAATTGTCAAAGAGAACACACTTGGAAGTTCTAATGTGGCTTCTTGGTTGTGACTGTCTGCATCTGAAAAGTCAGCTCTGCCCAGGGAGCACCCCGTCCTACCTCACCCTGTCCACACCCTGCTTCCTGTCCTGGCACTTCTGCCAGTATTCCCCCCCCCCACCCCCGTCCGAGGCAGACGTGATACAACTCCTGTTGACAGAGTACTAATAATCAACAACACGTTGGCTCATAAAAAAAGCGTTCATTGACCCCATGAAGTGATTCTTACCTTTTTCTCTTCTCCTAATGTTTCTTGTCAGACTGGCTTACTTATCTTGCGTGCCCCTTAATCATTGTTTCCAAATCATCCTTAATTCTCCTTCTCGACTTCAACTCCTTGCATTCTCCAAGTTACCTAGCCCCTCCGTGACTTCAGCTGCCACCCACAGGCCAGACCGCCCTCGGTTGAACTCTCCTCCAGGCTGCAGACCTGCAGAGCCAGCAGCCCGGTGGGCATCTTCCCCTGGTGTCCCACTGGCACTTGTAATGCAGTGAGCCCCAGATGGAACCCATGCCTCCTCCCTGACTGGGATTATTCTTTATTAGCTAGCTTTTCAACTTCTCCTCCCAGGGAATTCAGGCAAGAAATACAAATATTTTCATAAGATTCTTTCAGGGAGTAAAATTAATATTTTTGAAAATGAAAATATGGTGATTGTCTCCTAAGGCTTGAAAGACTTTATTAAGATAGCAAAATATCCTTCCCCAGGGGTACATTTTTTTTCAGGGGTTATTGGAAATATGGTGCTGGGAAGAATAAAAGGAAATTTAATACCATGGAAGTTGGAAACAGCCAATGAAATTCAATCCGTTTTTAGAACACATATAACACAGTAACTCCCGGAGATTTGAGACAGCTCAGTTTGCTTCCTGAGCCTGTCAGACTCTTTGTGACTATGACACGGAAAGGTTCTTCAGCCCAAGTACGCCCTGACTGTGTTTCATTTACTGTGAAAGTTTACTGCACCTGGATGCGGGTGTCCCCATGGGTCTGCCTTCTTTTATTGGTGTCAGGTTGTTTCAGTGTTGGTACTGTTCTTAGACTGGTTTCCCCCAAAACAGATCCTATGCTAAGGATTCAAGCACAAGGAGGTTATTAGGGAGGTAATCCTGGAAAGCATTAAGGGAACAGGGATGTGGAATACAGAGGAGAGGAGAGCCCATAAAGGGATGTACTTGAGCCGTTTGCCCAGTCCCCGACTTCTAGGAAACAGGCTTCAGAATCATCCACTTGGAGGGGCCAGCAATCTGGGGTATGTCTTCTCCGACTCACATCTGCCATTGACTGGTGGCTGCTCTTGAGGCCAGCCCTTACGGTCTGCTCCTTCAGGTGGCGGTTCTTCCACTGGAGGTCCTGGGTGCTTGCTGCATGTGCAAGAACGGGGAGCTGGGGGGCAGTGCTGAGGCGCACCGACAGTGCCTGCTGAGCGCATGGCTTTAACATTTCTAACACAAGCTCACTCTAGAGAGAGGTACCCGAGATGGTCAGATGCAAAGCACATACAGAGATTGTTAATAGAGTGCACTTAAATTACGTCAGTGTCTGATAGATGTCAGAGTGAATTAAAAGATGCTGAGAATTTTATACCACTGCTTCCAAACCTGAGAAGGGAAGATGTAGGGAGACTCTGAGAGGCAGCTAGATGTTGTTTCTAAAATGACATCATGCCTAGGGAACAGACACTGATAGGCCATTAGAGTAACAAATGGAGTAACTAGATTGTCAGGCTCCTTATACGTTGAGGTTTCTGCAGTGCTAATCAGCCTACAGAATTATAACTAGACCTATAAGGAAATTACGATATTTTTTCCATGTGCTCTGATCTGGAAGAAAACAAAAGTCTGACGGAAGTCTGTGGCCAGCCAAGTCTGAACAGGGCCACCTTCATTACTCTGGGAAATTCCTGGGGAAGGAAAGAAGGTGGAATCCAGAGCTGTGAGTGGACCTTAAAAAGAACCTCTGCCACTTGCATCTTGTTACTCCTTTTTGTTACTCTCACACAGTGGTGTTGATCACGCAGGAAATGTACCCTAATGCCTTGTTGACTGTGCTAGTAGTGTTGTTTATGGGATGAGGGGAAAAGATCTTGAAGCTGTCAGATAACTGATCATTCAGACCAATGTCCCTGTCCTTAAAGAGCTCCCAACCTGGCCATGAGAGACGAGCTGAGGTCATTGCCACTGTAATGAACTGATTATGTGGGAACAGAGGAGGGAAAAGTTAATTCTGCCATTTGGGGAAGGCATCCCAGAGCTGTGGACCTTGGATGTGGGCCTTAAGAATGACTTGGTTTCACTAAGGGATGAAGGAGGTGAATGGAAGTCCTGGCAGAGACAAGAGTGGGCAAAGGCAAGAGGGCCTGAAAGTGTAAAGCGAGGTCAGGAAGCCGCGAGTGGTTTGGTGTGACTGAAACACAAGGTGTGTTGAGGCTGTGGAGGCAGGTGAGGGACAGCAGCTGTGGAAGTCCTGAGG
Organism: Anoura caudifer; assembly: GCA_004027475.1. Taxonomy (NCBI): domain Eukaryota; kingdom Metazoa; phylum Chordata; class Mammalia; order Chiroptera; family Phyllostomidae; genus Anoura; species Anoura caudifer. Next base: position 49,795 of record PVKU01001942.1, read on the forward strand.
GCCTCATCCCTGCCTTTAGTGTCTCTCACACTCGTGGCAAAAGGTGGGCACCATTTCGATTGGCTCACGTTTAAGTTCCCATCAGACATTCTGCTGTTGTAGAAACAAGTTAGGTGCAGGCCAGTGAATGGAGCTCGGTGAATGGAGCTCATAGAGTCTGTGGGTGCGGTCATGGATCCCCACATCCTCTTCACATCCCCTTTTATAACTCACGGCTGGTTTTGCCATGGAATTCCCCTTTCCTCTGTAGAATCGCTTTTAGTCCATCCTTTGAAACTGCATTTGGGCTCCCAGGAGATTTTTCCCTGATGACTTCATCATGTAAGTTAAAGACTCACAAGGATTTGATGCCAAAGAAAGACGTGTTAGGATATCTTGTTTCTGATGTGGTAAATTGGCCCCTGATTGCTGTGTGTCTTTGGGAGAATCTGCCCTTTATTTGAAATGAATGTAGGAATAATCAATGGTGAGACACTGATCCAGCAGCCAGAAGCATAGACCCTTTTCTACCCCTTTGTTGGTCACTCTCCCCAATTCAAGAGAAAATACCAAAGTACATGGGGTGTTTGCTTGTTTTTCTCTTCAGCATCCACTGTTGCGCCTGCCTCCATTGCGCACTGGCACAGGGACAGCGGTGGGTGTCTGATCCTCGGGGAGACGGCATTTGCTCCTCCTGGTCTGGTGGGTGCCCTTGTTGTAACGGCCCTGAGCCTCGATTTGACGCCTCCCAGCCCACAAGATTCTTCACTCCCTGTTGGGACCACATGCTCCCACCAGAGCATTAGATCATTTTTCCCCCCACATCAGAGTGATCACAAGCTTTCAGTGGAGAACGTGGTTTTGAGGATAGATGACGTTTTCTTCCTGATTCAGCAGAAAACTGTATGGAGGGTACAGATTGGTGGCCAACAGGCAGGTTATGAAGGAGAGTGGTTCTTCACTGGGCTGTCAGCCCTTGTGAAAGGATAGCTTTTGGCCTCCCGCTCTGCTATTGGTTATGTTATTTCACCAAATGTTAAACTTGGGAAGTTTAGTCAGAGTGAATATTAATGTGTATCCTATAGGAATCAAGACTAATGTCAATGCTCAAAAATAATGTGTATCTGAAGAAAAAGACCCCAAACCTTTATGCATACAACTTTAAGGAACATTTTCTAGTGCTAATCAAGATGATTTTGAGGCCTAGGTGGTGTGGCTCAGTGGATTGAACACCAGCCTGCAAACTGAAAGGTTTCTAGTTCGATTCCCAGTCAGGACACATCCTGGGTTGCAGGCCGGGTCCCCATTTGGGCCCGTAAGACAGGCATCTGATATATCTCACACATCTATGCGTCTCTGCCTCTCTTCCTCCCTCCCTCCCTTCTCCTCTCTCTAAAAAATAAATAATAAAAAAAAAGATTATTTGGGGTGGAAGTTTCTTCATGTCTAATCTGGGAGATAACTGGTATCCTTTAGTTTTATGATCCCCAACTCAGGACTCAGTGGAGTATGCCACTTCCACACAGTAGAAGGTATTTTGGAAACATAGGTGACGTATATGGGACATCTCATAAAACATCAAGAAAAAGTATGATAAACTGGAGCTATTCCAAAAATTCAGGGTCCATGACTAAGCTTTCCAAAATGGTGTTACAGGAAAATGGTCTTTTATAAACTTTTTGTTCATCATTAAACAAAGTTAAACAAGTTTTTTTTATATCTATTGGGGGACTTCTCAGGGACTTTAACATGCTAGTGTGTACAGTGGCTCCTCAAGGATCGACATAGCATTTGGCATTTGTCCTGGGACCCCTTTGACTAGAGAGAACCCATGGCTGTCTCCCAGATCTCATGTCACTCCGACACAGCAAGAGAGATGCTGGCATGTGGTAGACTTAGAACAGTCACACATCCATCAAGCTCTTCCCATCCCAAACTGGTGCTTTATTTCCCTGCACCTTGAAATTTGGGTTGGCCTTCCGACTTGCTTGGAGTGATAGATGCAGCACAAGGATTGTGTGAGTTGCAAAGCCTTGACCGCAAGAGGTCTGTCAGCTCCTGCTTTGCCCTGGTGCAACTGTGCCCTGGGATCCTCACCCTCCAGGGGAGGAGAGCTGTGGTGCCCCTCTCGGCAGGCGGCATTCATTGCCAGGCGTGTGAATGAAACCTTCGCCGGCCTTGCATGCCCAGCCCACCCCTGGAACCATGAGAAATAATGCACAGTTGTTTTCAGCCTCTAACTTTTGAGGAGCTTTGTCACACAACAGTAGTTATTGGATATACTAAGTATATCCACTTAGTGGATAGTAGATAAGTGGTTAGTGGATAAGCTGGAGCACCCAACAAAAACTGTGAAGTAAGACAGTAAGACAGAAAAAAAAAATATGATTGTTTAATCAGATACTTTCTATGAGGCTCTTCGGGTGTGAAACTAAATTTCTGGACAGGGGTTTTCTCAGAAAGCCGAGCCAAGTGAACAGGTAACAGGAACATAGCGTGTGGGTGTGTGGTCACCAGCACCAGGCAGTGGTGCCCAGTCCAGCACGAGGGGTCCTGTGTGGGTCCTGCCAGTGCTGCCTCGGGGTGGTGAGGGGAGCTGGTGGAGAAGGAACCTTCCCACCTGCACCCGGCGACATGTTCCTGAGGGCTGTCCAGCAGCCGTCTCTGAAGGTGACCAATGTCACTTTGGGCTCAGGTTCATAATTAGATGTGAGCAGACGTAGCATCTGATACGGCCCATCTGCTCCACTCATGAGCCAGCTGTGGGGATGTGAGACCTTGCCAGTGTTTCTGTCACAGGGTAGGTGTAATTACTACTGGTTCCTAAGGGCAGATCTGATTAGCAGATGTTGAAAGGGACACGTTTTCAGCAGTCCCCTGGTGACATGTGGAAATGTAAGAGGCTCCAGGGCCCTGCCCCTTGCTGAGGCCTGATTGCCGAGTGCCTGGGCCGGGCAGCACCCCATCCGGGGACCCTGCATCCACTGCCTTCGCAGCACTCCCGGTCCAGGTGGAGCTGTTTTCATGGATGCTGGGACTCCAGGCTCATGGGCCGCAGCTGGGAGGCCTCAGAGCCATGTTGGTAACTACACCCAGGCCTTAAAATGCTCAGACCGGAAGATCCTGACAGTCATGCATCAGTCACACTGGCCACAGTGTGTTGGGGAAGAAGCAGAAGGTTCCAGAAACCATGGGAGTTGGAGCTGGAAAAGACCCACTTGGTCATGGAGCCTCCTCCTGCATCGTGGCCCAATCACTCCCCTGGGACACTCCGGAGTGCTTCGTAAAAGCTGTTTCCGAATGACTCAGGCTGGGAGTCTTCCAGCTATTCTCCTGGGAGATGAAACAACTTTTTCTGTGGAGGAAATATTTTCCTCACCGATTGGTCGGGATCTTTTGTTGGTTGGCTCCAGCCCCATCACTCCTGGCTGGTCTCCCTCAGACCACCCTGAACAAGCGCCCCTCTCCTTCTTGCCTTCCCACAGTTAAGTCGATGTCATGCTTCCGCTGAGCAGCAATTAAATGGGGGAGGAGGGGCCTGCTTCCTAGTCTGGGGCTTTCTGCAGCGATGACTTTCCCCAGCTGCCTCCTTATGCTGATCCCCTCATCTGAGTTTCTCTGTAATGTTTTGTCCCTGTAACATTTCATATGTGTTGAAACTGCTGGTATTTGCAAACATTGTAAGGAGTGTGTATTCCACCATTGGAATGGCATTTTCATTGACAATTACTTGTTCATTCTTTTGAATCTTTGCTAGATTGGCTTGCCTTGGTTTATATGGCATGGCCTAACTGGTACAAAAAAAAACTGTAAATGGAACCTGGCTTCTCCAGAAGCCAATAATGAATATATCGTGCGTCATATATACTGGTGGGCACAGCCATGTAATCACTGTGGTCCTGGGGCATTTTTCGAGGGGGGGGCACTTGCTGTAACTCAGGGTTCAGTCAGTAAAACCCAAAAATAAGGGGCTGTGTATCTACACAGACCACAGCCATGTTAGGAACGTTTAGGAAGCAAGGGATGGTGGTTCTGTGGGTCTCTGACTTTGTCGTTATTGATGAAGCTGGGAGATGAGAAGCAGGAGTTCACCAGTTAGACTCAAGTTCAGACCATGTGGTGAGATCCAGGTTGGAACCGCCATTGAGATCAGTGTTTTTAGAGCATGCTCCACAGAATGTGACAGTTCCTAGAGGCATTTTAGGGGCTACCTGGCATGGTTGGAGCAAGGCAGCCCTCGTGAACCCCTTATTTTATAATCGGCACAGCTCTGCTTTTGTCTCTTTAATTTGTAGAACTGGAGTTGCTTGTCAGATTCTGTTTGATAAATAGTGTTCCATGCTTAGAAAGAAAGTTTGCAAACCATAGGTTCAGAGGACTGACTTCTAGTAAAAACAAACACAGGGAGAAGCCTCTTTAGCCAAACAACTAACGATTACATTTCTGGGACCCGCACAAATCAATCCACAGACATTTGGAAGCAGCAAAAAGCAAAGAGCTAAACAAATAGATGATTCGGTGTAACTACTATGTCATCGGGAAACTCTTAGGATAAACAGAGCCTGCGAACTGTGACCTCTAAATGGCAAGGTGAACAAGAAGCCAATTCTAGTCATATGTACAGGTGACTCAGCAGGTTGTATCAAGTCAGCACCAGCAAGTCCTGGAGCTGAAGTTAGTAAGAATCACGTGATAAAGGTGACCATTTATTATGAGCTTTCCCTTTGCTGAGCACTGTGCCTCAGGTGCGTGGTCCATACTAGGAAACGTAGGTCTGTTATTATTCCCATTTCACACATTAGGAAACCGAGGCTTGGAGATGAACTTCTCTAACAGCACACAGCTAATGAAGTGATGGAGCTGGGGATAGCTCCCTAGAGTTTATGTCCTCTTAAATGTTCTCTATTGATTCTCTCTGTTAATCCCTTTTTAATTTTATTTTTGTTTGTATGTGTGTGTTTCCCCCCCTAACATTTTGGAAAGCAGTCTACCTAAAGATACCTAGTTTGAGAAAATGTCTTATCATAGTTACAGTTTTATGGTCATTCCACTCAAAGATTGCTCCATGTAAAGTTGAAATTTAGTATTATATGTAAATGATTCTCATTGACAGAAAGGATGTAGAGAAAAGGAGCCAATTAGTCTAACCATAACAGTGTGCACCAACACTAAGCAGGCCTGTGCAGCTTGGGAAAGCACGTCTGTGCCTGGCTCACAGACAGCCACTCCAGAGTTTTATTGGCACAGCAGAAAATAGAATTCTTGAAGCCCATTGCTGAGACAGATGGGAATAACCTTTGCACAGGTTTTAAGTTTTTAAATGTTGAGCATTTTTCTCAGATTCTATCTTAGCTTCTCCAACTCATCCTCCATATAATGGCCTTAGTTAGCCAAGGCTGGGGAAGGAGGGGTCTCTTTTTGAGGGTCTGCCGCTGACTTAGTCCATGCCCCTCCAAATGTACATTAACATAGTCCTTATTCTTGGCAGTAACCAGAAGTTTCTGCTGAAATTTCTGTCCGGTCAGTTGACTCTGTTGGAGCAAAGTATGTTTCCTAAAGAGCGAATTTAATGGGCGTTTAGTTTTGTTTTTATAGGTGCATTTGGAAACGCTGGAACTGTTTGAGAAACTGTTTCACAGCACATCCAGGTGGCTCGAATGATCTGCCTCCGTGCATCACACCAATTTGAAACAAGACTGAAGCCCATAGTACATTTCTCTTCTGGAGCAAGTGAGGCCCTCAGGGAGAAACATGAACTTACATGGGTGCTTAGGAAGTATTGACTAATAATTCTTTCAAGCCACGAGGGCCCCATTTGCCCAGCAGAAATTTATGAACACTGCCCTACTGGCTTACAAAAATTCATTTTCTTTCCCAAGTGCCTAGGCTCACTGCCTGAAAGTAACAATTTCATTGAAGGATTTGATCGTACTCGAGTACTGATCGTTACAGAGACACGTCCGAGAAATCCCACCCTTGATTCTTTAGTAGGTGAGAGTGACGTTGCTGAGAATAGAGCCTTAGATGAGGCCTCCTGATGAGGACTGTGTTGGTGAAATGGGACATGGGGAAGCAGTTGCTAAGTGACACTTATCTGATGCTATGCTGCAGATAGCTGAGGCCAGATCAGCTGTGGTCAAGTTGGATGTGCAGAACCACCACCAGGCATGTCCGACCTGCAGCCTGTGGGTTGCACACAGCCCAAGATGGCTGTGAATGCAGCCCAACACAAAACTGTAAATGTACTTAAAACATTATGAGATTTTTTTGTGATTACGTGTTGCAGTGTATTTAATGTGTGGCCCGAGATTACTCCTCCTCTTCCAGTGTGGCATAGAGACACCAAAAGGTTGGACACCCCTGCCTCACAGCTTGGACCCGAATGGCTGTAAGCGTGTGTGATTTGCCTCACAGTGACAGGCAGCTTGTCAGTGGTTTCCAAAACATCTGTCTCAAAGAGGGTGGTTGAAATTCCTACAGGGGAGTGTTTCCATTCATTGTCCATGAGAAACAAGAGTGAGTGGGAGTAAGTGAAACAGATCAAGAGGAAATGAGTCCACTCTCCACTTGGGATTATAATGCAGATGAATTCCATATTTTGGTTAGGGAATGTTTTCTTTTAGGAAAGAAAAGACAAGAAAGAAAAGTTTAGATTCTGACCCAGTTACTGAAAAGCAGACTAAGATGCAGAGAAATGCCTGCCAAAACAGTCTCTTCGGTTGGTTGTATTTCTGTTTTTGAGTTTTGCAGGGGGAGGGGGGGAGCGGGGGGGTGGGGCAGTGTGTGCTTGCCTGCAGGAAAGTGGCCCAAGACTTGCTGGCATGCTTTTCTGCCATTGGCCTGACTTTCCCACCGAGGTGGCGGGACCTCGCCAGAACAAGCAGCTCTGATGCCGCCACAGTCAGCAAAGCCGTGGATCCTCACCGCATCTGCATAGCTCGGCGACTTGAGGATTCAAACAAGTAATACCTATTCACCCTGTTGACTAAAGTCACAACTGAGGTTTTCCTGGCTAAATTTTCCTTGTCAAAAGGGTGGCCCTATAAACAAAGCAACGTTTGGTTTTGATTTAGAGATCTGTATGCCCACCCTATGCCCCCACTGTATCCAGGAGTGGAGAGGCTGGTTTGCTCTTTGTACATTGTGTTCAAACTGTGCTACCTCTGACGATGCCAAAATAAAGAGCTGAGCTCTCTTTTACCCTCTGAAGTGTCACACATTAGTCAGGTATTGGACACCTGCTATGTGCGAGGCTATGATATTGAGTAGAGATATTGAGGGGAGCCCCAGGGCCCCTGCCCTCATGGAGTTTCCTGTCTGCAGCAGTCTGGGTGCTCTGCCTGGAAGAGAGCCCCCCGCCCTCCCCACAGCGAGCTGCTCAGGGAACTGGGAGGCTCTCCATTGGCAAGTGGAGCATCTCCTCCTCATTGCTACCCTGGCACTGCTGGCTGGTCAGTGATTTTCCTTAGCCACCCTCGGGCCTCCTCACCCTAGTCCCAGGTCAGGCAGCTGTGTTTAGCTCTCAGCCCCTCACAAAAGCCAAGAAGAAAGCACTTACAGCCTGACCCTCCCACCTGGCCCGGTCACGGGAGGTGGATCTGCCTCCAGTGTTGCTCCCTGGAATTACTAAAGACAACCAAAGGCTAAGGCAGGCTCCTGCCACCCCTCCCAGAGCCCCTCCTGTGCCTTCAGTTCACCTGTAACAGTGGCTTTGTCTTGCCCTAGCCCTCCTCATATTTTGTCCTCGTGGTCACTGTGCACAGGTCTCCCTGTCTCCTTCAGTCTTTGGCTGTGTGTACCTAAAGGTGACTTGACTGGCTGAGGAAAGACTCTTTCTTCAGCCCCACCATAGCCTTCCTGGGCTACCTGTGCTTCTGGGCCTGCACAGGAAAGCCAAGGCTCCTCACCTTGTCCCCTGGAACCCGGGACACCAGGCCTGGGTCTAAGGACTGTATTTCAGGGACAGGGCTTAGGGCATGACTGTCCTAACATGCTCTGCCCTCTTAGAGGGGCAGCAGAGAAGAGTGGGAAACCCAGAAAACCTCAGCAGGCAGCATGGGAGACTGCCATCCCAGTGCCTGCCTGCCCCCCCCACCACAGCCCTCCCTGAGGGTAGGGGTGGAGTTATAGGCAGGGTCCCATCAGCACCTGCTGAGCCAATACTGCATGTGCATCCCTGGGGGGATGTGACAGTGAGACAGAGGAGGATTTGGAGCTCAGGCCATGTGTGGACTGTCTAGTAAGGGAGAAGAGATGTGCTCTCGAATCCACTGTGCTGTGGAAAGTGCCGTGCCATTGAAGGGGCACAGGGAAAGACCAGAGCCCACTCAGTGGGGGAAGAGTCTAAAGGGAAAGGCTTCCGTGGAAGAGCTAGCATTCCAGCTCAACCTTGAAGGCCAGGTGGGAGGTGGAGAAGGAGTGAGGACGCAACTGCACTGAGGTGCGCCCATGCAATAAGTCTGCTTGGCTGGAGCTCTGAGAACACACGGGCAGGTTCAGCTCTGTTCAGTGCCTCCCAAACTCAACGGCTGCTGCAGGGAGGAGCCCAGAAGGGTGATTCCTGGAAGTCCCAGGACGCAATTCACGATCACCCTTTCCAGTAGACTCCAGCGGGACTAGGGCAAGTGGGTTTGGCAGCTCTGTAAAAGCGGATGTTTGATCTTCCTCCTGCCAGGGTCACAGCAGCGGTTCCCATTCCAACACCTGAGCCTCTCCAGGGACCCTGCTGGGGAAAGCGTGCTCTGGGCTGATGTGAGGCCCTGTAGAGATTGTTAACTTTTCCTGAGGGCGAGTCAGAGCCCTCACACAATGCTGGAGAATTTATTTCTGAAGGATGTGAAGGTAGTTGGACAAAAGCTTAACTACAATGGTGGTTTTTTTTTAAGGGCACATGCAAAGGTCACAGAGCTATTAAGTTTCTGTAATTTAAGGATTCTAGAGTTACCAGTGGCTTTCCTCTTTAAGTGGACCCTTGTCATAACTCAACCTCGAGGCATTCTAATGTTATTCCACAACAGAAATGTATTTTTTAAATGGAGATTTTTTTTAAGTTGAAGTTAATCTCAGAGGTTCTGGTTCCTGCTGTCTGTAGGCCAGGTGGGCACAAGCTGATGGCCGCCCTCACCTAAGTAGGTAGACAGTCCTCCGCAGCTGCTGTAATTATTGCCATTTTCCTGCCATGCAAACCTGGACTGAAAGTTCTCTTTTGTGTGGGTTTTACAACACAGTATTACTTTGTGGGTTTATTTTTTTATGTTCCCCTCTTTTGAGTGTTACTGGATCTCCAGTCACCGGAAGGCCAGGGTCTGTTTCAGTAACTGATTTATCAGGTGCCAGCCTGGCCACACACCTCACTGCAGGAGTTTATGCAAGGTACCCACACTCCCTCCCTCGAGGACTTTGTGACTGGCTCAGCCAGGAGACTGCCACAGAGTATGACAGGCCGTGGCTGCCTTTATGTTTTCCACACAGCAGTAAATGTGAAGTGGCTTCTACAAGCCACAGTCACGTTTGAAACACAAGCTCAGTGACCTCCTTCAGCGGCTCCCAGGTCTCAGCTGCCACGCTCTGGCTGCTTCAGGAGTGGGTGAGAAACTTCAAAGAAGTGCTCCTGAGAGCTTTGGGCCTCTGGTCAGTTCATATTTTATTACCAATAAATGCTTGGAGGATGCTCTCCCCACGTTCTCTCCCACACGTTCTCTCCCACACTCTGGTTCTCCAGATGTTTCATCTCTCCTGCCTTCGCTACTGGCCAACCAAGAGGACCTGTTAGACCGTTTCTTTCTAGGCAGCTGATTCAGAGTCTTTGTGGAGAGCGGTACTGTTCAGGTCTGGGGTAAAGTGGGGTGATGGATGGGTGGGGAGGTGGGGCTGCAATTCACTGGTGATATATCAAGCAGTTAATTGGGAGACAGGCTTCCTCTCCGTGGGAGGTAAGGGATTTTCTGTTCCTTTGTTCTTATTGCTAATATTCATGCCATTTTCCCTGGTGGACACATCAGGCTCTGCTCTAAACCTTCCACGATCCCCTCTGGCAGTGCTAGAGGTCAGCTTCTTCTCCAAAGACACAGGGCATCACAGACATCGGGGTCTCCTTGTGGCTAAGGGCCAAGAATGTGAGATGACAACTCTGCGTCCTCATAACAAGGTAGTGGCCGCCCAGCAGGGCTGTGTGGTTTGTTCAGATAAGCAGGTCGTTCCAGCTCAGCTCCAGAGAGGCACTTCAATGAGAGCATTGTGTGCCTACCATACAGCAGGAGCTGTTGTCCAGGGCTGCTATTCAGCAGTGAATTTCGTAGCTGCTTTAATGTGCCACTTATAAGTCGAAGCTGGTTATGGAGAGGCAGCAGCAACAGGATGCTTGAATCTGTGCCATAGACCGCAGGTGCTGGGAATGATCCCAAACACCTCTACTTCCTCCCATCTCAGGGAGACCAAACATGGTCAGTGTGGTCCCCCTCCCAGCCATTTCCTGCTTTCTGAAGACTATGAATGTGAGGCCAGCGTGGTTCCTGCCCAGGACAGGTGAGGCCAAGGTTTGCGGCCTGTTAAAATCAATGACTGACAGTTTAGAACTGAAAGGAGGATCTTGAATGGAAACCATTATTTTCGGGAAGACACATCATGTTCCTTCCGTCAATTTTGCAGCATTGGCAGATAAAATACTGCAACGCAGAGATCATCGCCAGTCTCTTTTTGAGGAAATAAACAAACAAGACAGTGACCCAATTCTGTCCCTTCTCATTTATTGTACTGGGTATGGCTCAACCATTACCAAAGAAAACTGGAACAGTTCCCTTTCATAGTTTAGTTAACATGAAACATGTCTCCTAGCACACAAGGGGATGACTATTGATGGGCATGGGGTGTCTTAGGCTTGTTACAATGCTTAGTATTTTGCCAGTACAAAATAAATGCAAAAAAAAAAAAAAAAGACTGTTTTGCTTGAAAGAAGGAAACTGTTGTGTGTACTTTTAGAATCACTTTGTGTTGGCTGCACACTGTGCTAATCACCTTCAGAGGTCACTGAGCATTGCTCTGGGGCGTACGGGCCTGCGTGACATGTTGCGAGAGCGTTACATGCTGAATGATGTGGCCCTAACCAAGGGCAGGGTGAGATCAGGGAAGGGAGGGATTTGTGTGGCTTGGAATACAATGTAAAAATATATCTTATTAACTTCAAAGGGAGGCCTATGGAAATGCTAATAACTTAAAAGTTTAGCTGGTTTGTGCAGAATTGGTGAGGGGCCTGGGTAGGCAAATGCCAAGCATGGCTGGGTGGCTTTAGGTCGGCATCCCTCCTGCCCCCAAGTTTGGATGCTGCTGTGGGCAGCCTGTCCAAAGACCAGTCCCCGTGGGCTGCAGTGCATCATTCCCTACCCTCGGTGACAGTGCCAAGGGTCTGCAAGCTCTCAGTTTCTCTGGGAAGTGGGATAGTTAAAGGTGATGGGAAAGTCAGCTAATTTTTTAAGCACTGACTGTGTATAATAAGAGCAATAACGAGCCCTGTTGAGTGCACGTGTGTGCTAGGCCCTGTGGCTAGTACTTCACAGTCTTTGTTTATTTCCCACAATACCTCAGTGGAGTACTGAGTTACATGCTCTAACTTCACAAACGAGACAGACTCGGGGTGGGGGGGTAGTGGCTTGCTTAGGGTCATCACACAGCTATTGAGTGCCAGGGCTAGGAACTTGGACTCTGTTGCAGACTTACAGCTCATGCTCTTCAGGATCATGCTTCCTGGAGTATGTGTGGTGCTAGGCACTAGACAAGGGAAAGATATGTGGGAGGTGTGTCCTGACCTCAGACAACCTGTGGATCTCAAAGAGGACAAGAGCTAGATGAACAGGCAGCTCACACTGCAAGTGCTCCTCTCCCCAGCACAGGGGTCATGTGGGGAAAGGGAAACTGTGCCAATTCAGGTAGGGTTGCTCACCTTCTTAGGTAGTGAAAAGATTTGAACGTGAAGGTGATGGTGTCATGGGTGATTGTTCTTGTTAGTTTTGGAAACAATTTTAGCCTATTATGGCATTGTCACACATTCAGGTAAACAGCTGGAGTGAGTAAAAGAGGCTGCTGCCAAGCCATAGGGAGGAGTGGAGACTGGGGTAAATTGGAGACTCTAGAGAGAGCAGCCACTACTTAGCTCTCATCGCCTATTATCATGTGGAAATGTAGGCCCAGTATTGCCAGGTATGCTGATTTTTTTTCCCCACAACAAAAGCCACAAATGTGGATTTTTATATTGCTTTCCAAACTTTGAATGTTTGCTACTAATTCTTAAACATTTAATGGGTCCTCTGTTGTCTGTAGGCCTCCAGTATGAACCCTCTGGAGAAGCTGGAATAGAAATGGGGATGCGGAGTTTAGAAAGCCCAAGACCATAGACCAGGGTAGCAAGTCCATTTCACTTTGTGCATCTTGCCCAGCACCTCTCAGACTTCAGTGAGCACATGTCAGTGAGCAGGAGTCTGTGCAAATGTGCTTGCTGATTCAGGAGTCAGGGGTGGGCTCCAAGGTTCTGCAGCACTGGGCCTCTGTTGGGAAGGTCCCTAAGGCATCATCTAGATCCAGCGGGAAAAGCACTGTGACGAGTCAGTGCCATCTACTGTGAGCAGAGAAGAGGGAGGTGGCCTGACACATCACCTGTAGCTCACCAAGATAATAAGGCGAATTGTGTGTTCACGGTCATTTCCACGGTCCTCTAAAAAGTCGAATTTGCAAACACTGCTAGGTCAGAAGCTTTTCAATTTTGTATCCTTTCTTCTTATGTCCACTCCTCCACATGAGGAAAAGTTGGATTCATCTATCATTTGGAAAGTTGGAATTAGACTGGTAAGTTTTCAGCTTGGGTGGGATAAAGGGAGAGTTAGCTGATTGGTTCTCCCTTCCTTCTGCTGTGTTTTGAGGAGACAAAAATACGTCTTGCATACGTTAGTGTTCTGTTAACTTCCATGTGGCCATGGCGTCCCTTTGGCATGGGGTCCATGTTGGGAGGAAAGGGTGGGTGCTGAGAACATGACTTTAAGCAGAAGTCTTCTTGTCTCCATTCACTGAGCGCTGTTCTTGGAGCCCTCTCCATGTCCCCCCGCCGGCATTCAGTGGCCTTGGAATTGTATGCCAGGAAACAATATGATCTTTCTAATTGGGCAAGTGGGAGGAGAGGGACTGGGTGAGCCAGTGTGTGCAGGCGGTGGGCAACTAAGAATAGATCTTTTCCTCATGAATTAACAAACATTTTGGGGACAAAACCGCCTTGCATGTTTCTAACAATCCCGGAGAGTTCAACAGAGGAGGCCAAATGGGCTAGGGTGCAGCCAGTGGGGTGGATGCCAACTAGAGGGGGGTCGCCATGGCAACTGGGCCCCTTGACGAGAACTTCAGTGGCCTTCAGGGAACAGGCTGATCTCAGATCGGAGACCACTGTATATGTGCTAGTAAGGTGGGGCGTGTCAGGTGGGAAGAAGAAGAAAGGTCTTAGAGCAGTACTTCCCAGGTGCCTGGGAATGCTAAGTGCAAGTTCTGATTCAGGAGCTCCAGCTGGGGAGATTCTGCAGTTCCAACAGGTCCCCAGCTGATACCCATGCTACTGGTCCGGGATCATCACACTTTTAGTGACATAGTCGTCCGTGATCGTCAGGACTCCCAGGAAGGGCGAAGGCACTCAGCCAGGGAAGTCACCCCACTCCATTTGCATCGTCTTGTGTCTGGCCTAAGCTGAATAAAGGCAGGTGCTTTGTCAGCTGTTTCTCGTCATCCTAACGTCTTCCTTGCACAGTGGTGGTGGTGACACTTTAATATTACTAGTATTGTGATTATAATTTTGCCGGTAGAAATGGGTATGGTTGGGGAGACTCCAAACATCGTAGGTGTAATGACTAAGTCAGTAAAACACAGGCATGCGCTATTTGGTGTGTAAACAGGATCCTCTAAAATAATGGAACAGACTTTATCAAAATCGTCGGGCAGAAGAATAGCCCAGACATTGACGCTGTTGGTTAAAAGTCATTCTGACAACTTTAAAACTTCCAGGAGGCCGTAGTTTGTCCAGTGGGAGGAGTGAAGCCATTCCTCGGGAGGCCAGGCTTCTCCTCCGGTCTCTTGGAGAAGCAGTGTGACGGGCCCGGGTGAGAGAAATGAGGGCAAAACTTTTACTGGCTCTAGAAGCTGTTGGAGTTCCTTCTAGAGGGGAGAAAAAGACACTCCTCTATCTCGGGGGCGGGGGGCATCTTGCTGACTGACTGTGTGCGTTTGAAGAGGCACTTACCTCTACTGGCCAAATTCTGCTTGAATAATGGCCTCCTTCCCTGTCCGCCAGGTGAGTCCATCCCCCGAGGGTGTGGCCAGCGGGCGAGCCGCACTCTTCGCACAGTCACATATGGGCTGCAGAGCTGATTTCCGTCTATGGCATGGGTCTGGGCTTGGCAGGGGCTCCTCGGAAACAGTAGCAAAGCCTCGCCGTGGAAGCCGTGACTGGGCGAACTTCTCTGAAGAAAACCGAGTGAGCTCCCTTTTCGTGGGTCTTCTGATTGCCCTGAGGGAGGATGCCTAAGTCCTTCCCAGGGGTATGAACAGTCAGTCTGATTTCTAAAGCACTGAGACTGGTAGGCTCCACATTGTGATTTTGATTGTATTTCAGAAGTGTTGTCCATCTGTGACTGAATCCAGAGCCTACTGGTGGGGAGATAGTGTGGTCAGGTCTGTGGAGGAGTCCGGGGGTGAGGCTCTGTAGTCTAGTGGTCGCCAGTCTTGACGCCTCTGTGGTCAGGGTCTGGGAGTTCCATCCCCACCAGGCCTGGCAGGGGAGGAAAAGGCATCAGCAGTGGGGGGTGGGGCTGGGAGTTAGCAAGGGGAGCTTGGGGGCCTGGACAAGAGGGCTGTGGGGAGGTGGTCCCATGGGTGGGTTTTCTCTCCTGGCCCCTTCCCTCTCGCAAGCTAGGCCAGCTTTGGGCAGCCCTGCTGGGGGAGGGGGCCCTAGGTCTTCCCTCTTCTCAGTTCCTCCCTCCCTCCTGCTGGCCACTGTGGACGTCCTTCTCCCTTTGGGGAGCACTGGGGAGATGAGACGAGCAGGGCTGGGGACTGAGGTGTGCAGGAGGTCTGTGCCCCAAAGGGGCTTTCTGAGGTTTGTCTTTTATCTCTGTTTCCTGCAGTGATTTGCTTGGGGTGACACCTGGAGGGAAGGCCAGGGTCCTCACATACTTGGGTGCTGTGGGTAGAGCTGTGTCTCTGATTCCTTGGCAAGGCTGCTTTCTCTCACAAGACCGTTCCTTCATGTCTTTCCATGTGGGGTGTCCCAGAGCTCAGGTGAAACCACATTTCCTTGTGTGGGACACACAGAACTGAGATGTCATGGGAGCAGTCCCAGACACTGGAAAATGGCTTTTCTTCCCTTTTATTCCTGTGACGTTGATGATTTTTCTTCCTACACTCTAGCAAACTTATTCAGCTTGAAACAAAATAACATTAAAGCATTTACATTTTTGCCATGGACTTACAGCAGAGGGCAAAACATAATATTCTAAGCTGTGAAAAAAGCTTGAGTTGAGGCGGCTTTGTGATTTTGGCAATGTTCCTCTACATGACATCCCTGGGCCTCGTCCCAGTCTCTACCTCCCCGTCCGGGGTTGGCAGGAACGGGGAGTTTTGTCAGAGCAGAGGGGAGATGGTGAAAGCCTGCCTGGGCAGAGGAGGTCCTGGGGGCCAAAGCCTGGGCCATTTGCTCCCTGCAAGGATCTGCATCTGCTTCAGTAACATGGGAAGTAGGGGACATTGAGCCTACATCTGGAGTTCTGCCTTTGGGTTCTTACTTTGTTTTGAATCCTAACGATGGTCAGGAAAAGCAAACCCAGCAGTCACAATGTGATGGAATGAGTCAGCACAGGGGTGGGTGAGGCGTGAGGACAGTTAATCACGGAGTCACAGACGTTGGAGCTGTGAGTGTCCCCTGACAACTCACTTTCTAAATGCCTCTGGTATGGAGGAGCTGGCAGAGGTCCAGAGCAACCTGTCCAGCAACACACCACTGGTTCAGGGCGGCGCTGGGAGAGGAGCAGGTTCCTGGACTCCCCGTCCAGTGCTCCCTCCTGTACACCAGGCTGATTCCTGGGATCGTCCTGGCTTCCTGCTCCTCCCTGTGGCCCTGAGCACAGTGCTGGGGCCAGGTCTGGGAAGCTGCCCTTGCCTGTCATTTCAGCCTTTTGCCCCCAAGAGCCACCTCTGCTTTCCCTGTAGAAGGGGCTCCAGGGTTTTATGAGGCCAGGTGTCTGGTCCCTACTTGTACCCCCCTGGGGCATGGAGTCCGGCCTTGTTGTCTTCCTCTCCTTCCACCCGCATCCAGCAGGTATCACATGATGGTTTGGCCACAGCGGCCCAGCTGCTCTTTCCTAGGATGTCGTCTGGTGTGCTGGTCTCCTGGGCTGTGCAGAAAGGCTGAGTGAGGAGCAGCCCTGCAGAGGCTCAGAGCTGGATGTGTGCACTCCCGCAGGTCCAGGAAGGCTCCCCGGGTCTCCACTTTTGTTGTTCTGATTGCCTCTCTGGCATTTTCCCCCCTTTCTTTGAGCAAAGTCTTGAAATCTGAGGTACTGCCTGCAGGTTTAGAGGGGAGCGGTGGACCTCAGATTTAAAATATTTAATAAAATAGCTTTAGTTCTGAGAATGAAAAGAAACAATTTTAGGTGTTGATAAATGCTTGGCAGAGTTCTTTTCCTCTTTTCAGAGCTGATCCTGCAGATTAGGGCTTTGGCACATGGCTTATGACCAAACAGCCCGTACAGGCAGGGAGAAATGTAAGTGGTGCTCTTTACTTTTCTTCTGCTGAAAAGGGGGCTCTGACCTTGGAATATGAGCCCTTAGTTCCAGCACTGACTTCTTTCCAGCCTGAACGGGCTCCCCCCTCGTCCCCCTGCCAATTTCCTTTGTTCCAGGAGATGGAAACGTTATGCTTTTACTTACCTTCCCACGGTGTCTCGCACCTCCCACCCCCGACTCACCATGTGGACGGTACATTGACAAACTAGCACTTGTTATCGTTCGTGCCAATTTACTCTCATATGTATTTGTCACACATCCTCAAAGGAATGTCACCAGGCAATACTTTGTTCATATGGTTTGAATTACTGTCATACCTAATAGAACAAAGCTTCATTTGTCTAAAAATATTCTATAGTCAAGGCTTAATGTTTAGTACTCGCAACATATGTTCATAAAAGCGTGGTGCTCTTTTGTAAGGGAGCAGCAATACCAGGAATGTGGAAGATGTCTTCTGAAATCCCAGTTTTTGAAAAGCACTGAGTGAGACCTAAGTTAATATTTCCTGCAGCTGAGCAGTGAGTCCCTAGTGTCCCTAGGAAGGAGAAGATTTCAGTCCCCCGGTCCCATTGGTAAGGATGGCAGTGGACTCGGAGCACAGGGGCCATGTCTCTGACGCCCGCCGATGCCCTGCCCCATCTGCACCAGATAGTGGGAGATCCTGGCTCGTTCGGCACCGCTGGCCCGACTGGACATGCCCAGCTGTCTGCAGTCAGGCAGCAGGCCAGGGTGCTGTCAGCCTTGCAGCGGAACCCCTGCCCACCATCGGGGAAACGTGTCTAAGTCCATGCCCATCCCAGATTCGTGTCTCTGCGGTCACTTAGAAAGACAGTGACAGGGACTCCTGAATAGTGGACTGACACTAGACGCATTTGGATGGAAACATTAGTGTTTACTTTTTACCCCTGTCTTCTTCTAGTTTCCAGAAATTTAATGTTCAGGTAGATTTCATTAATTATTTCGACAGACTGCTAAACCAGTTAATACCTGAAGCGAAAAGACAAGTGCTTTTGAAAGAGTTGCTACATTCATAGGCTGGTTTTTACAAGGATGTTAAAAAACATTTTGTGGCTATGATTCATACCCTGAGGCTTTGATAAATTCTTGCATTGCAAAAATTCATGATTCAGTCTGTCAGATGATTTCCCTTCGTGAGACTATAGGATTGCGAAAATTCAGTGATTTGTTTCACAAATCCTTTCATCTGTCTCTTCATGTAATGCTTTCTGTTTTTAAAGCTCTGAGCATTTTATCATTCAGCTCCGTACTGGCCTTGCTGCGTGGTGGGGCTCCATCCTACACTGAAGCCCTGCTGCCTGCAGATTGCAAAGTGCTTTTAAGAGGCAACCCTTGGCTTCATGCTTCAGGGGCAAATGCTGTACTTACCAGATCTTTCCACCCTTTCACGGCAATGCTGTGACAGTCACCAGTGAAAGTACTTCTCAGTTTTTACAAAGGTACCTGCTATAGGATTTCAGGTGTCAGTTTGGATTTGTTTTAAAAAAAACATTGACAGAGAAAGAGAAAAATATTGCTTCGTTGTTCCACTTATTTATGCATTCATTGATTGATTCTTGTACGTGCCCTGACTGGGGATCACAGCTTGGCACTAGGACAGTGCTCTAACCAATTGGACTACCTGGCCAGGGAGGTGTGGGTAAGCTTTTAATTTGAAGGTATGAAGGTGCTTGTCTTTGACAAGGCTCTGCCAATTAACATTTGGCTCTCTGTGTCCAGGAGACAAATGTGTTTTTAAAATGCAATTTTTCAAAATTTGTTAGCATTAGACTTGTTAAAATGGAATTTTGATTGTCAGTATTAGGCATCTTTTGAATGTGGATGCTGTATCTTGGATGTTGGAGTGACTGCTCTAAGTTTACTGATTTACAAAGGCCTTTGTGGAAAAAAAGATCATAGCACTTCGCTGAAAGTAGTGAGGATGTTCAGCAGCAGCCCATTCATGGTACACAGTGCTTGCCCCTTTAAATGTCACTATCCTTCTTAGTGACTGCTGCACAAATACATTCTGTAACAAATGTACAAACACGGCAATGAGTTGGAAAGAACACAGTAGCGGACAGTCTGAGATTAAGTTGGGAGTGTGTGATCAGGGTTGAATTAGGACAATGGTTCTTATCTCATAGGTGTATTTTAACTCAGAAGGGCACAGCAGATATGGTTGTGCAGCAAAATGCCCGTCGGAAATGCATCAGTTTAAACAGTTCAGGATTTTTTTCCCCTGGGAGCACAATTACCCTAAAGAAAGATCCAATCTTAGACAGATGGTGGTTCAGAGATCGATTGTAATCAATGAGAAGTCGTAGCAACTGTCAGGTTCAGAAAATAAAGAGATTTATCAGACCTGAGAAACAAGAGAAATGAAAAGAAGAGATTGATGAATATTGGATGTTACTATTGATCTTCCTGGCTCCTGTCCATTCTTACTCTCTCCAGCACCAGAACAGGAAGCGCCCCTGACTTCAAGTGTCTGGACAAATAAAGCTGGGGGGGGGGCACGGGGAGGTTACCTGATCTTTGCTGTTGAATGACATTGTTCGTTTACATTTCTTTTGTAATCCTCACCTGAGGACATGCTTACTGATTTTTAGAGAGAGAGGAAGGGAGGAAGGGAGGGAGAGAGGGAGAGAAATATCCATCGGCCACCTCTCATGTGCGCTCCCGCTGGGGATTGAACCTGCAGCCTAGGCATGTGCCCTGACCAGGAATCAAACCCACAGCCTCTCAGCCTACAGGACTATGCTCCATCCAACTGAGCCGCACTGGCCAGACCTGTTCAGTTACTCTTGATGGAACTAAAAACTGTTGTAATAATGAAATTCTACAATTTTACAATCTTTTTTTATTCCTTTTCATGTAAATTAAGTAAAATCTGAAATCCTTCATTCCTTGGCCTCACAAGTAAGTCCTCACTTAATATTGTCAGTAGGGACTTGGAAACTGACTTTAAGTGAAAAGACATTTAACAAAACCAATTTTGCTCTAAGTTAATCAATATAAGTCAGAGTTAAGTTCCTATAGCACATTTCTGGTCATAAAACCATTACCAAACTTTCAAATAAAGACCCAAAACTCTTCCACTATTAAACATTGAAATAAATGTGAGCTATACCTATATTTCAGAAAGATTAATAAACATGAATCAGATCATTCTTTTCCAACCTGTTTATTCTGGTTCAGGGTTATGAGTTTCCAGAGCCTATCCCAGCAGCTCCGGGCACAAGGCGGCACCCACCCTGGACAGGACACTCTTCCATCACGGGCTGCTCACACCCACGCTCACTCAGACTGGGACAATTGAGACACACCAGTGCACCTCATGCGAATGCCTTTGGGATGTGGGAGGAGACCAGAGTCCCCAGAGAAAACCCTGTGCAGAGCTAACTCCACACACACAGCAGCCCCCGCTGGGAGTCAACGTTTTGGGGTTTTGTTTTGTTTTTTTAACAGCATTATAAGGAAATGATGTTGAGTGAAATCATTATTCAAGGACCTGCTGTACAGGGAAATTGGCCATCTCCCTTCATTTTTAGGAAGGGACTTTGTGTATAAAATCTACAAACACAAGGGCCAGGTGAAATAATGGGACAGGAAGCCAATCCAAATTGCTGATCCTTCTGAATTAAAAATTATCCCAAGTACTGGGGGTAGACTGCACCTCCCGGGAGGCGATCCAAAAGTCATGTCGCCATTTGCTTGCCTTCTTCATTTCTACGCTCTTGGTGACTTCTCATCTGAACTTTAAAAAAATAACAAAAAACTCAGCATTGAGAGCTTCCCCAAAGGTTAGTCTTCAGTCTTGCTTCCTGATTTCCAGACAGAACTGAGTTAAAAACATAAGTGAGTCTGTTTGTTTTTCTGTCTCCAAGGTGTTTGGCCCCCTGTCTATCCTTCCAGCCAAGGTGGGAGAGAAACACTTCGTTACTCAGAACACCGACAGGAACTCACTATGGAAACGGTGACCTGACCAAACGTTGGCTGGGGAAGTCCGATTCTCCCTCATGCAGGACTAAATGTTTCCCAAATTAATTCTGACAAAGTGAGGTTAGCATTCGACTTTCTGGAGTTTCTCAAAATGGGTTAGGATGTTTTAAGTCAAGTATATATTTGTTGCCTGTTTTTCAAATTTCTAACCTCTACTGCCTGTCGGACACTTCCTTTATGTCAAACATTTTACTTTCTAAGCTGTGCTGTGGAAGTTTTTATCTTGCAAGTATTACCCTAGAATGTAAGTACCATGTGATGCCTTTGATTTGGTGTTGGGGTCAATTGGAGGGCACTATGTGGCCTCGTTCAGGAAAGAAAGGAGGGTTGTCTTGTTTTCCCCATTTGGTTCTTAGAGCACATTCAGCTGACAATAACTTAATAGCACATTGGGGTAAAAAATCACTCGCCTCCACTGGGTTTTTGTGTGGACAAGACTTGGGCTCAGAGATTATACAGATGTGTGGGCGTATTGTTGAATGTTAATGTGTGTGGCCTTAGATGCTGGGCACAAGCCTACTACTATTCTGGGTTATTTATTTTACTTTAATGAAAAAAGAAAAATATGGTGCATTTGAATGACACAATAGACAACTGCATATTATTGAGATGTAAGTGAAATGTGGGGCAGAAAAAAAGGACAATGAGGAGGGTATTTCACTGCTACCAGGCTCTGGTCTCATAAAGACTTGGTTGTATTTTTGAATGACTGATTGGAAGAGATATCCAACTTAGAGCGGGCATTCTCTTTGAGTCAGATGACTGTTTTAAACAGCTTATTTACCGGATAAAGCCACTATTTTTACACAAAAAGTTCTGGATGCTGATTAACTCACAGTGTTTGCCTTCTGATTATCCCATTCAAACCCACCCTGTGTGTGAAGCCCGACAGCCGTGGGGTTGAGCTGGAGAGGCAGCCGTTCAGTTCCCTGTGTGTGCAGAGGTGGCGGCGCAGGGCTCCAGGTTTGGGGCTGGGGGAGGAGGCTGAGAGGGTGGCTTTTCTGCTGTGACAGTGTTTCCCACTGATGGGTTTAAAATCCTGCCAGGCCCACTGAAGGGCCAGAAAACAGCTGGGGGGAGAGATCCGGTCCGGGGCTCCCCATGACTCTCCTCAAAGACAGTGGGCTCTGGGGGCCCTGGGTGGCCCTGCCACCCGCTTCAGCAGGCTCAGCTGCGTTGACAGGAGCAAGTGCTAAGACAGCCCTTGGCCGAAGAGAGAGTTTGCAGTGCTCACATCTCCCTGCTGCTTCGGTGTGTGTGCCCATGTCACGTCCCTCTGTGCGGCGTCCACTGAGGGCTGCCCTCCCCCCCATCCAGTGACCATCCCCGCCTCTGTGGGGTTCACCAACTCTTACCATGGCATCCTCTCCCCAAATTTAGCACATTTATTTCAGTTTGCAGCCCAGTTTTTAAAAGGTGTGAGTTTTTAACCTTTTTCTCTTTGTTGCAGGATATTTCTGTTTGGTCTGTAGCTATTTTTCCATTTCACTTCTTTCCCCTTTATTCCTACCCCCATCCGCTTCATTCCAGAAGGGATGAATGCAGCATGGTTTCCATCAAGGTCAGTATTAATCCGCGGTTTGTTTCTGGCCTACTAACGAGAGTGCCCTTGTACGGACCGTTTCAACACGAGCTGTGTGAGCAGTGTGTTTTCACCAGGTGGCCAGATGGATGACCTTCCTGATTCTGTCTTCCAAGGTCATGGGTCAACAACTGTCTTCTTTAATTATTGTCATCACTACCATTTACCGAATGCTTATCCTATGTAGAGCATTTTACATGCATTCTCTCACTTAATGTTCACATCAACCCACCGAAGCAGGTAGCACCACTCCGATCTGCAGCTGGGGAGATTGAGGCCCAACTTCGTTTTGCTGCTGTGTGCCACAGCCAGGACTTCAACCTCATTTCAGTCTAGATCCCATACCTTCTAGAGCAGAGGTGTCCCCCAGGGGCACTTTTCAGTATCTAAAATACTGTTTTGTTGCATAGCTAGGAGAGTGCTACTGGCTTATGATGGGAAGAGGCTGTGGGTCCTTCTGAACATCGTACAATGCACAACGCCAGCACCCAGGAGAATTATCTGGCCCCAAATGTTGAAAGCGTCACGGTTGAGAAACCCCGCTGTGGGGAGAGCAGAGCGTGTATGTGCAACAGTTAAGGGGTGTCACTCAGGTGGTGTTCTGGAGCTTTGATTATTTCAAGAAATGTTCCTTGTTTGCATAGTTTTAAAAATTGTTTTTACTGAATAGGGAGAAATATATAGCTGTTTACAAATAGAAAACATGTAATGATATCCCTAACTTTTGAAGTGCAGAAGATTTCTAATAATTCTTATAACTCCCTTGTGATATGGTTGTGGAATAGAGCATGTTGTTTGGATAATTTCACCACCAGGCATTTTTTTTTCTCTGGTTCTCCCTTAGAGGCTTCATATCCGTAAATTTTGTTGGATGTCAGCAGGAAATTTTTAAGTTGTGAAATTTGGTGTTTTGGCCCTGTTTGAGTCCCACGAGTGGGTGCAGCTCACATGACTCCGCAGACCATGAGCCCCAAACCCCGTGGACCAGCGGTGGGCGGGCCACAGGCCGAGGGAGCGTGGTCTGGGCGCAGGGTGAGCCGGCTGGAGTTTCTCTGCCAGTGAGGCTGTGTGTAGGTTCTGTGGGAAGCTCTCGCAGCCTTAATCACAGCCGCCTTCTATTCTGTGCTCCAGTCGTGTGCTCAGCCCCTCCGCTCATGGCAAACCCAAGCGTACCCTGTTGGAGAAGTTTAAGGTCTTCCTGTTTGTCTAAACTCCTGGCAGCAAAAACATAGACATCTGTGCATTGTCCAGCTATTTCCTTCCCCCCAGCCCTCCCTCCCCCGCTCACACCCCCAGCAGCATCTCCAGCGTTGTATTGTTCACATTCTTCCTCAGCGTGACCTTGTGCTAACTGCGTGTTAATTGCAGTGACTCACTAGATAAAGTATCCTTGGGACTTTTTTTCTTTTAATGAAATGCTAGGGGTAAAAAAAAAATCAAGGATCCAGCTAAAATGCAAGATGCACACCATTTTGAAAGTGTATCTCAGAGGTGATCTGTTGTTTCTGCTCCGCGATCTCCTTATTGCATTTTAGGATAAAATGTCAGTATGGTTGGATGGGAACAGTGGTGTTAGCCTCTGGTCTCTGCTGACCAAGGGCACCCCCTTCAATCTCTCTCTGCTTTGCCTTCCATAACACTTGGCCTCCTCAATCTTCCCCCTCGGCCTGCTCTTTGCTCCCTTTGGCAGTTTTCTTGGTTCCCCAAGGCACATCCCTGGTCCTTCTGTCTTCTTACTCTACACCCTCACCTTGGGACATCTTGTTCATATCCCTGGCGTTCCTTATCCCTGCAGATTCCAAATCTCTGAGTGCCCGATGTACATCCACAGATATCTCAAGTGCTTCTTAACTCACGATCTTGCCCAACATGTCTTTTCTCCCAGGTTCTTGCTCAGGAAATGGCAATATTCCAGTAGGTGTACAAATCTGTGTCATTCTTGACCTGCGTAGCCTGATAGCCGCCGCGTCCTGTTCTGCCTCCAGTTCTTACACAGGCCCCTCGGCTGCGGTAGCTCTGGTCCTTTCCCTTTCTCGCCTGCGTCGCTGCATGGGCTTCCCGACTGGCCTTCCCGACCCTCCAGATGCACCCCCTTTCCTGCCCCTTCCACAGCACTGGCAACAATCGGCTGGATCTGGGGCTCAGCTGCTCCTCTTTGAACAGCTCCCCTCAGAGCCTGTGCGTGCCTCTGCGAGCTCATGTGCAAGATGTGCAACGTGACAGTTACTCAGGGAAGTTTATTCCTTCGTGGCACTTGCCTTGCCCTTGCAGGTACCCACAGGTCACTTTTCTTCCTAAACTGCAAGTCTGATTTTGTCACTTTTGTGCTGCAAATATTGTAGGGGTCCCTCATCATAATGTATTGCACACACATACTCAGCCCCTCACAGATGGCTTCTGCACTCTCCTCCCGCTGCACTCCTGCCCGGGGCCCCTGCCTCAGGGGACGACAGTGATCTGCACAGAGCTCGCACTCGGGACTTGTGCTGGCCGCCTTCTCTGACTCCTGATAGAGCAGGGCACCCGTCTTGACTTGTTTCCATGGCAGCGGCCACTCTGTGCCATGCCCACCTTATGTGCCACTCCAGTAGCTGTGACCCTTTTGAGGATGGAGACTGGTCATTTTGCTGTCCCAGCACTGGCTCAGAACCAGGCTCATTAACACACTTCAGAGGTTTCTGTTGCTGGTGTGTGAACGTGACCTGTCTTTCTCTCCATCCAGGAGCAGAAAGGGGATCAACCCACCGCCTGGTTTCTGGATTTGGCTGTATGGTTTCTGAGGAATGGCCACTACCAACCAGGCTGCTTCAACTTTGCTTTCTTTCTGTCGAGCAAGTTAGGGTCCTCATTAAATGTCTTACACAAGGTAACGAGCTTGTAGTTTTCTCAGTCACATCCACTGGAGCACCTTCCTCTCCTGAAAATGTCCCCAGTGGTCGGGAACTGAGAGGGGGGTTGGTGGGAAGGGATAGGTTGCAAAAAGCATTGCAAATTCCTCTTCAGAATCACACTGTATTCACAGAGCCTCCCTTGAGTGTGGTTATTTATTTCCTTTCCTGTCCCAGATAATACTTTTTTTCTGTTTCTCAAAAAGAATTTTTTATTGTTGCTCAATTACAGTTGTCCCCATTTTTACCCCATTACTCTCCCCTGCCTTACCCACCCACTACCTCCCACATTCAACCCCTGCCCCCACATTGTCCATGGGTCTTTTATAGGTGCTCCTTGACTTGACCCTTCCCCTTCTTTCCCCCATTATCCCCCTCCCCGCTCCCCTCTGGTCACTGTCAGTTTGTTCTTTATTTCTATGTCTCTGTTCTATTGTGCTCATTTGTTTCTTTCGTTGATTAGGGTCCACTTATAGGTGAGATCATGTGCTATTTGTTTTTCACCGCCTGGCTTATTTTACTTAGCATAATGCTCTCCAGTCCCACCCATGCTGTTGCAGAGGGTGGGAGCTCCTTTTTCCTGCTGTGTAGTATTCATTGTGTAAATGTACCACAGTTTTTGATCCACTCATTTACTGATGGGCACTTAGGCTGTTTCCAGCACTTGACTATTGTAAATAAAACTGCTATGAACACTGAGGTGCATAGGTTCTTTTGAATTGGTGTTTCAGCATCGTTAGAGTATAATCCCATCAGTGGAATTGCCAGGTCAAAAGGCAGTTCCATTTTTAGTTTTTTGAGGAAATTCCATACTGTTTTCCATGGTGGCTGCACCAGTCTGCATTCCCAGCAACAGTGCACTAGGGTTCCCTTTTCTCCACAACTTTGCCAGCACTTGTTGTTTGTTGATTTATTAATGATAAATTCTGACTGGTGTGAAGTGGCATCTCACTGTGGTCTTAATTTGCATCTCTCTGATGGCTAGGGATGCTGAACATCCTTTCATATGTCTCTGGGCCCTCTGTGTGTCCTCCTTGGAGAATTGTCTGTTCAGGTCCTTTGCCCATTTTTTAATTGGATTGTTCATCTTCCTGGTGTGGAGTCTTGTGAGTTCTCTATGTATTTTGGAGATCAAACCCTTGTCTGAGGTATCATTGGCAAATATATTTTCCCATATGGTTGGCTCCTCCCGATTAATACTTATCTATCCCATCAAATGCAGACTACCTCTTTAAATAACAAGGTTCCACTCACATCAGTTTTTAGGACCAGAGGATACTGTGCTTTGGAACAAAAACCAAAGAGGGCGAAGCAGCCTTGCCTGGGCCCCCACCAGCCTTGTGACCATGTGGGCTTGATGCCAAATGGAGCAGCACATTTGTCTCGTAAAACTGTCTAAATGTGGTGTGTCATAAGAGTTTTTCTTGATGGAATTTGGACCAGAAACCCTGAGTCACTTAAAAGTCATCCTAGTTCCTTGAAATCATTTTTAAAAGTTCAGAAGTAATGTTGTAAGTTTAAAAAAGTGAATTTGAATGGGTAAGAGAGGTTAGAACATAAGGTAAACTTTCATTCTTCTATTTAAAATTTGTCGTACTAACTAGCTAGCAGGTATGTCTAGATTAAATATCCTTCACCGTTTCAGCCACCATTCCTACTTACAGACAGACTTCCCGCCAACCCCCCATAAAAAAACATGAGTGTTATCGGCCAGTCCAGTTTGCTTGGAACATAAGCATGTCAGCACAATCCAGCCCTTTAGCCTTCTTTTAAGAAGCATTTTTGAGCAACCGTCCGGGATCATCCAGCAGAAGCAGGAACTCTCTCCAGTCTTATTTCCCCAACTGCAAGTCTCTCCTATGAGTGAACTAACCATTGATTTACCTCACAGTTATTGTGTGTCTGATAAAACTTCATAGTTTTCTCAGATTCTCCCCCTTTCCTACTGCCCTACATCGCCCAGTGTTCCCAGTTCTCTGTGGTCAGTCTTGCTCCTCAGTGGCCTCAGTACTGTGTACTTCCTGATCCAACTCCAGGGACAGTTGCTTAAGGAAGTCAGAGTATCTTCGTATCTCCACCCTCCCCTCTCCACCCCGTCACCCAGGATGTTGTTCTGCACACTGCGGGCACTCAGATCTCCAGCGAGTCGTTAGCTCCTGGAGGCGCCCACCTGGCCTCTCCCCTTCAGGACCTGAGTGCATAGTCCACCTGAAGTTGGCTGTTGCTAATCACCGTGATAAACAAGGGTCAGCAAATGCATATTAATAGGAACTCCCCAGTTTGGGAAGCTGGCCATATCAGGGCTTTTTTTGTTAAGTGCTTTACTTTTAGCAGCTATTTAATGAGCATTACTTTCAAAGGGTGGGGTTTAGTGAGACAAGGACAAAGGAACAATCGAGAAATCAAATATTCTGTGTCCTGGGAAAAATAAGAACTACTTTGCAGAATTGGTGCAGTTTCACCCATTATCTCAGGAACCCGTGGCTTCTGTCCTATTAAGGGTCTGGGCTGTGGTTTCTTTGTGAGGGAGGGAGGTTTTTCTAGGCGCACACCCCTTTCCCACCTGCACGCAGCCAGCCTTATAGTCTGTGTTTTGATTCCTGCCCACACGACCACAGCCCAATGCGGTGTAGCTCTTGCTTTTGTAAATGGCCACCTCCACTAAAGGGCGGTTTGGAGCAAAGGTCAGGAAGTCAGGAGTGGAACTGGATGTATTTGTGTGTTGTCCTTGTTGTGGACAGAGCTTCGTTCTCATAGCCTGTGCCTGCAGCCTGCCTGCCCACTTCGGGCGTGCGTGGTTGACGGCCAAATCATGTGTCTTGCCAGAACCTCTCACGCCTGGCCTTTGGTGTCTGTGATTATTATCATTGTAATCAGGTCAGTTTTACTGAATCATGTTAAAATATTGTCTTTGACAACATTGGGACCAGAATTTTTAAAAAGAAGTTTTTGTTTTTTAAAAATCTATCCATGATCTTGCTGATAATGCCAAGTAAAATTATAAATCACTTTAAATTAATGTCAGCTCAGCAGCCTGATCACCAGGCTGTTGGGTTGGAGTGTTGAATTTTAAACATCATTTGAATCATTTGGTTGAGCATAACAAAACAAGACATTTTATTAGATCATTAATAAGAATAGTTATCAACAATAAGTGCCCTTGGATAGGTACAGAGTAGCCTTCTGGGGCCATGCGTAACTGACAAGAGAACTGTGCTGTTTCACTTTACTGAATTCCCCGAGGAACAGAGAGTAAACTGCAGCAAACAGTAATTTTATGGGACACTCTCGTATGGCTTATGTTTTAAAATAAAAAGGATATGAATTTTGACTCCTGCCTGAAACCAAAGCACTTAAAAAGGACTCTCTCATGTTGCTGGCCTCTCCCACTGCAGAACTCACACTGAGATGCTTTTGTTCGCCAGTTGGCACCCTTCATTAAAAAATGATTAAAACTTGTGTTTTACCGTGTCCTCTGGCATATGGCTATGAAATTCTTCACGATCAAGCATTTCACTTGTCCAGCATAGGAAGCAAAAGTATCTAAGGAAGGAAGGCCAGCTGACCCTTTTAAAGAGCATGGATTTTCAGAACTGAGCGAGGGATCTGCAATGGCTGAGTCCGTCCCTGATGCCAAGGACGAGGGAGGCCTGGACGAAGGCTTGGAGCGGGGACTGCTCTACGGTGTTTCCAAGGATGAGCGACACTCTGGGACTGGGAGTGAAGGGTTAGAGATGGGTTCTCCCCCCAAGTAAAAAAGATGAGAAGAGGGAGCCGGTGTAGCCCAGGCCCTTTGATCATGGCCCTGGGCTGCATCCACACAGTGCCCAAGGGTAGGCCTCCTGCCCCTGGTAAGACTTCTTCCGCCTCTGCACTTGCCATTTCTCAAAACCTACAGGGCTGTCCCTGTCTCCCATCCAGCCTGGGGCATAGGTCCTGCAGAGCTACCTGCTCCAGGGGGAAGCCCCTGGTCTGGGAGAAAGTGATCAAAGGTGGTCATGTGCTTGAAATGACTGGTTTGGGGACCTGAAAGTGACAGTTCTGAACTGCAGATCTTCCCCTTTCTCTTTGTACCTGAGGCATGGAAGCCAAAGTAGTTGTAAGGGGGTGTGCATGGTCACACGCCAGTCAGCCGAGAGCCTAGACCAGAACCCACATTTTCTCTGCTTCCTGTCTGGTGTTTTTTCCCCTCCACATATGACTTTGCCATTTGACAAACTTCACACTATAGTGAGCTAATGGTATTAGAAGGGGTGTGTGTGTGTGTCCGTGTGGAGACTAACAGACCTTCAAGAACAGAAAAATAAATGTTAACCACTACAGTAATACTAGTATTGATTCCTATCACCCACTGAGTACTTAAATGTATGCCTTGCTTTACGTACATGGCTTTGGTAACCCTGTGTCACCCTGTGAGGTAGATGCTGGGACCTGTCCCACTCTGGTCAGTCCTTGTCCAAAGATGTGGAGCTGGCTAATGGTCCGGCAGGATGGTAGCACCGAAGACAGACCTGCTCCACTGCATGCCCTTTCTGCCATGGGCCTCCTTCTACATGGAGAAAAGTGGCATTCGAAGGTGCAGCTAATTGCCCACATGCCAGGTGGACCCTGAAACAGGAGGCTGTAATGGCAATGCCGGAGATGTGACCTTGGAAGTGGCCGTGTTGGCGTGGGTAGCAGGATGGGGACGCTGGACACTGTCCCTGGAAGGGTCATCTACGTGAATGGTGCGTTTACCATGTGCCAAATGCTGTTCTGAGCTTATTATTTATTTAACCTAATTGGCCATCACAACAAGCCTGTGTGGTCAGTTGGCTGTGTCGGTACCCATCTGACAAACACGGGAACTGTGGCACAGGGGCACACCAGTGCCTATGGTCACCCCCTCGGAAGTGGTGGAACCCAGGATTCAAATCCAGACAGTCTGGCTCCAGACTGAGTCACTCCCCAACGCCGCCCTTCTGGGTGAGCTCACTGGTCTGGGCAGGGGAAGCCGCAGTATGGTAGCATCCTCAAGAGTTCACCCTTATCCTGTGGGTGAGAGACCTTCCCCACCACACTGACTACACTGGGATGATGTTACACTGGGACCCAGAATTGTGAGCCATGCTGCTCATGGGAGAGCTCTGCACTCGGGATGCAGATCAGCATCTGCCATATGTGGGTGTTCTCTCCGGAGGCCTGTGGTGATGAGGGCTGTGAGGAGCCGTTCGCTGTAAAGAAGTCTGTTAGTTCAGAGAAGCATGTGTCAGCACTTGAGGGTGTTCCTTTTTATTACCTCCTAACTGTGAATCACAGTCTGTCCCCCCTCCCCCATTGATTTCCCCCTGGCTCTCTTGCCCAGCACCTTTCTCTCACTGAGCCACGGGGCTTCTCAGTGAGCCACCTGCTCTGGCCTGGCACATGTTGGGAAGGATTGTGGCAGGAGCCCACGGTGGCACCTGGAGTCCATAGCACTAGATGTCCATGAACCTGGAAAAACTTCCTCTTCAGTAGCCTCGTCTAGCAGCCCTGACGTTGAGAAGTGGGGGAACAGGGGGTTAGAGTTGTGTCTCCCCTTGTGCAAAGGGACCTGAAGCCATTTCTCCTCCCGCCTTCCCAGTGATTTTGCTTTTGTTTTTAAGTGGCTTGGTCTTTTGGGATATACTCTTCTGACACCCAGTAGAACTTTGTCTCTATTTACTATGCCTCACTATTGTTAGCAGCTGTAACAGTAAGTCCCTTTTTCCAGAAAGAGAGTATTGAATCATATGAACAAGTACAGCGTTCAGAATTCCAGAGCAGGGTTTTCTCTGACCATCTTGAACTTCCTGCATGGACTTCATCTAGGCTGCAGTGAGGAAAGCTCACTGGGCCTCCTCCTCCTGCCCGGGACATTCCTGAGTTGTTGGGCCAGTTCAGTGATGCAGGCCAAGACTGTTGTCTGCATTTAAGGATTGTTCTGTGTCTGCAAGTACCTGAAGCTCCTGGAAACTACACGTTGAACTTGCTTTTCCTCAAAGAGTGTGTGTCCTGTTGGGAATGATACCTAAGCTCATCTGTTTGCAAAACACAGTTTGAATCCTAAATATCGAGGGAATTCCTCTAGTTGATAGATGAAGTTTAAACCTGTCTATGGGTTTTTAATTTGCAATTCTCATTAATGAGAGTTGAAAACCTCTAGGTAACTTGATCTCTGGCTATGAAATCACTGATAGTGTTTAATGAACCGAGTGTAGATCCAGCGTACAAATCTGTCTTGCTGACTTTTTAGATGGTTAAAAACCCTACAATTACAAATGTGCATATATGTATGTCTGCATGCCATCCTCATCATGCAGTATTTTGTGGGTCTTAAATATATGAGAGAAATAAGGCACTGGAGAGGGGACATTTTTGATACATAAACTAAGTTATAAAGAGCCATGCTTGCACACATCACTTTGTGCATTCAGTTCTTTGCTGCATATGTGTTTGATGCATGTGCCTGAGGCCATTTTTCCGATCCTTCTCTGAGCTCGCTGGCCTTCAGGCAGCGTGTGCTGTGGACACGTACCTTAGAGCTGTTCCAGCCATAGGGCCGCGGGTTGTGTTTTTGGTTGTGAAAAGCCGGCATCAGTGTGAGTGAAGTAAATAAATAAGCTAACAAACAAAACAAAATACCCAGTGAAACTGAACTTTTCAGTGATGCTTTTAGAAATATAAACATCGTCTACAATAGACTTTGGCCTCTTACTTGAACTTATTCAGAAACTCTTACTTCCACTACTGCTTAGCAATATTGCCTAGAAAGAGAAGTGACCTCAGTGAGAACATAGAATTTTTTTTCCTAAGGTAGTCAGCACTGACTGACATTGTCTTGGTCCCTGAACAAATCCCAAATTAGGCTCTTGGTCTTTAAGGTTCTGGGTTGTCCTGCATATTTAGGCCTAGTTCAAGGATGATATCCTGTGAAAGCTCTATAAGTGAACCTCAGGGCTTCTCGGAGCTCCGTGATGTGCTGGGAGTGTTTGCTTTAATGGGAACCCTGGGTAAAGGTCGTTGCTGTGAGCTGCACCTGCCCTGCTCCTCCCCCCACCCCCACTGGAAGTCCTTGGGCTGGAGTTTCACCAGCTTGTCCCCTTGGCCACTCTGGGGTGTGGTTTCTGTTGTGTACACATGCCACCTCCTTAATGGTTGCTTGGAACCTTGGCCCTAAGGGCGGGCTTTAACAGGAGTTAACCACTCCTGTTTTCTTCTGTCAGTATCATTAATGGTTCAGGTGTTCAGGACCAGATGAGGTGCAAGAAGAACTTTTTTTGCCATTTTTAAAGTACCTGTGACTATTTCCAGATGAACATTTTTGTTTAGTATTAATTATTGAGAGTTTATAAAATGACATCATATTGCTGGTCTTTTTTTAAATGACTTGGTTCAAAAGGAGGCAATACCTAACTTAGAACAACTTCAGTTTTGTGGATTCTAGAGAACAAAGGAAACAAACAAAACCAGAAATGGACTCTTGGATATAGAGAGCAAACTGATGGTTGCCAGATGGGCGGCTGGAAGAAAAGGGCAAAGGGATTAAGAAGCACAAATTGGCAGTTACAAAAATAGTCACGGGGATGTAAGGTACAGCACAGGGAATGCAGTCAGTGATATTGTAATGACTGTGTATGGTGCCAGGTGGGTACTGGACTTATCAGAGTATCACTTCGTATGATTATATAAATGTCTAACCACCATGCATTCACCCGAAACTAACATAAATAATATTGTCACCTGTAATTGAAAAATAAAAAAAAAATTTGGTTTTAACATCACAGATATACTCATGAGCTGATGAGGAAGGTCTTCTTCACGGAAGCCACCAGTTTTCACCCTAATACTACATTCTCCTCCTTCAACGCTGCACTGACCTCATTTCTGAAGAAACATTCTGATTCTCATGGTGGAGACTATGTGAAAGATTTAAAGTGTGGTCATGGCCGATGGGCCCCCTGTGGCTCACGGCTTCTGCCTTGTGCTGGAAGCTTTGACTGGTCTACATCCTGGCTGCCATCACTTTTCGCTCCCAGTCATCCTCCCGTTCTCCTCCCTCTTGCTCCCTCTGTGAGTGGATTCCCTCACCCCAGCCCTGTGCTCTCCATTCTTTGGAAAGACCTGGCCTGCCCCACGTTGGAGACAGGCCTCTGGCAGCCCTGCACCGTTGTTCCGTGCCAACACCTGGTACCAGCTGGTCCTGGAGATGTCTCCTGAACTGCCACCTGACTGAGCTGCTTCTCCTTTAGACAAAGCTCAGATCTCTCTTCCTGGGCTGGTTAGAAACTGACTTCCTAGCTATAGTCCTAACGGGTGGCTGCAGCTCCCTGGGATGGAAGAAACAGGAGCAGAGAGAGGAGAGCAGACAGCTCCAAGTGAGTCAGGACTGTTTGGTGAGAGGCCTCAGGAAGCGCCTGACATGGGCAGTGGTTCTGCAGGCTGCTGCTCTGAGTCACTTCTGATGTCCTCATTTACCAAACAGGGGATTTTTCTTGTTTCTTAGTACTTCCAGTCATTAAACCTAAAGTAAATATATTAAGAGAGCAAAACCTTTATCATAGCAGCTTACCCCATTGGACTGTTTAGTGAATGCTTCTGAGATAGTTGCTAAGCTTTTAATGTGTGTCACTAGATGAGTTTTATTATTGTTTACTTTCAAGAAGGTCTTCGCCATGCATGTGGTAGGGGATGGTGACACTGAATTGGACCTGACACCGAAGAGAGACAGGCTGGGTGGGCAGGCAAAACTCCGCCAGAAGCTGTGGCCCTCAGGAGAGGCTGGGCTGTGCTGTGACCCTAAAATCTCAGCATTGGCAGCAGAGGTTTGGTTATTCACCCATACACGTCTGTGCCTCAGGGGTTGACAGTGCCTCTGTTCATGTTGTCAGGGACCCCGGCCAATGGAGAGGTCTCTGCCTGCGATTTTTCTGATCTCCAGGGAGAGGGAAGAGAGCCGGACAATGAAGCACCAGCTCATAACTCTTCTCTCAGAAATGGCACGTATTGGCAGAAGCAAGTCCCCTGTCAGGCCTGACGTCAATGGGCTAGAAAAATATAATCCTCCTTAAAAGAGGGACAGAATATTTGAAAGAATAATGCAGTCTTCCACAAGAGCTTTCCCAGAAGCTTCCAGTAAGGAAGGGCCTCTTGTTCTACTTGATTCTTAGGTTTTTGGGTGTTTTATTGATTTGTGAGACTCACTCAGAAATAACAGGTGTCATCATCCTCTCCATTCATTTATTATGTTTGCGCTTTCTTAAGCTGTTGGAAGGGAACCTGGCTGGCAGCATTGTATCTTGTTGAACAAGCAGCTATTCTTTCCGCTTCTGTGAAGCAGGGACTAGCAAGCCTGCAGTTGCTGGAAGAAGGAACATGGGTGCTACCCAGTGTGGGCAGGGGCTGCCCAGCTGTCCTGGATGGGCCAAAGCTCATCCTCTAAGGGTTGTTGATTCTCAGTTGAGTCACTTAAACAGAAGGCATCTGGAGTCTCCCTCCATGTGAAGAAGGAAATTGAGTATCTTGATTTTTATGTACAAGTTCTTTGTTTTCCACCCTTTGACACTTTTCTCTATTAAAACTATACTTTCTTAATGACCCTCAAAAGATGACTGAGGCTCATTTGAAGACATATTTTGCTGGATATCACAGAATTCATTACGAATGTGAAACATACGTTTTGTTTAAAAGTGTATATAAAATGGTTACAGTAAAAGGCAACTCTTCAAGTTCTTATCCATTTTAAATAAATGATAAAACCTTTTGATCCCACAGTACGTCCAGGGCACAGGCATATTGCCCTGGCTTATGGGATCTATCTGAGCTAAAGCGGACTTTTAGCATCCACCTCAACATTCAGACTTTCAGCTCTTCCAGTCCAACAGGAATGAAACAGCATGCAAAGAAAGACTTGCGGCCTTGTGATTTTTGGATGATGACATTTGTAGAAAGAAAACTTACAAAATGTGTAAATGGGTCTGAAAAATCTTAAAGAATAGCTCAGTTTTTAGTCATTAAGACCAGACAAGTGCACCTGTCCTCTCACTGCTGGTGCCTGTGGATGGAAGTGTAAAAACAACCCTCCAGAGACTAGGCGCTCAGAAAGCAGACTGATGGGGTAAGGAGCAGTTGGAACGAGCACCAAGAAAGACATATACATCTGGCCTGGACCAGTGATAAAGAACAAACTAGACATTGAGCAGGAGCTCACTGGTGCATCAGGCTGAGAAAGAAGGAGGCTTGTTCAGGTGGTTTGGAGAATTGGGACCTTGCTGCCCTGGAGGGGCCACCACGTTCAAGGTGAGAGAGAAGCATCTTATGGAGGGGAGCCAGGCTGGGTCAGGTAGTCACCAGAACCCCTGAGGTTTCATAGGTCTACTTGGTAAGTTCTTGAGATTCTCTGACAGTTTGAGTGGCCAAGGCCACCTGAGTGTGTACTGAGTGGCCAGCTCAGCTCTGGAGGAAGGAAGTTCAAGAGAAATCAAGGCAATGCGGCCAAACTTGGTGCTTTCTGAGGCAAAGTCCAAGACCTTCAGGAGGGGTGGGAGGGATTTTGCCATTTGCAGAGTAGAGATTGTGGAAAACAAAAGCTGATTTCAGTCTGTGATTCAGAGAAGCTGCTGGGACCTTGGGAGAAGCAGAGCTGAGGGTCTGTCTGCCCTGACAAGTCGGATTTTGCGTGTTGCCAGCCATCCTGGACGTACGGATTAGCATGGACGTCTTAGAAAACTTTCAGAAAAACAACTAACGGTGTACTTGATTTAGTAAATACTGTGAATGTCCATCCAGATTAGAGGATATGACTTTACTCTTTAGGATAGACTTTGTTGCAATGTTTTAGAAATGTTTCAAGTTGTTCCTACAAATATAAAAACCGCCCTCAGCGGCAAGCTTCCAGATCAGGTTTTTCACTCTTGACGGGGGAGCACTGCTTTGTCATGGGGGCTGACTGCACTGTGGGGTGGAAGCAGCAGCCTTGGCCTTGACCCACTAGACACGAGTAGCCCCATTCCCCACACCCCACACCCCGTGAGGGGAGAAGAGGCAAAATGGCCTCTAGTTGAGAACCACTTGTGAGAGTTTTCCCTGGAGAGTCTGGAGGAAAGGGGTTTATCACAGAGATCACGGAATGGTTGTTGGCAATGAACAAGAGGCATTGAGCATGTTGAGACTGTAACTCAAAGAACAATATGATTATTTGTGCATTGGTATGGTCTTCTTGAATATCTGCATTTCCATAGTCAGTGTATTTTAGAGGGTGGCCAAGGCAAATGAGAGTTATTTTTTAAAACCTCTTTTGGTAGCTGATTTTTTTAAAGGGTCATGCAAAGTGCTGAGTTTTTTCATCTCAGCCCGGTCCCTACAATTCAAAAGCTGCTTTTGTGCTTGAAAGAGGAGGTCCTGAATGTACGGGTAGTTCCTTCATTCCCCGGGGGGATTATTGGGCAACACTTGAGCTGGGGGAACAGCTGGTTTCTCTGCAGAATCACTGGTCCCTGTGACTTGTGTGGCTCAAAAGCTGCACTGAGGACAGGTGGTCTGGCTCTGTCCTGATGAGTTGGCCCACACTCCTCTTCGCCTCTTGCCTTCAGCCCCTCCCTCCCCAGCACCCAGCACCCCCTGGAGCAGGCCCCCTCATGGCCCTTGAGGTTTCCTTCCTCCTGACTGACTGGGAAACATCACTCCAACTCTCCTGGGGGTTTGTTAAAAATGCAGTTTCTGGCAATCCCCAGAAAGCATGATTCAGTGTCGGGGACCAAGAACTTCAGCTTTTTTAAACAGGTGGCTTAGGTCCCCTCCTAGGAGATGGGAGGTGGTCCCAAGACTGCATTTAAGGCAGCGGCATCCGAGAGGCGCTTTCCAACACTGGACAGCGAAAGTGCACACGTTCTCCTTCCTAGCCCTCTTCCCTTCCAGAGGCATGGGATGGAGGCACACCTCGGCACCTTCGTGGGACCTGAATATATCTGAGGGACGGAGATAACGAAAATAGGTATTAGCCAAGAAACTGCCAGTGACGGAGGAGCAAAATACATTCCTCTTCAAAATGTATTGATTATTTGGACCACATGGATCAATGTAGCAAATTTATTTACTAATAGGAGTTGATATTTTTGACTCCTTACCCAACCACAGATAATTTAAGCTAATCATGTGATAATGGTTAATCATAGCTAATGTATGTTGGGCACAACGAATTGGAAGCTATGCTGATTATTTTATGGACATTTTCTCCTTTAGTCATCATGGCAGCCTTGTGAGGAAGATGCTCTTAGCCTTATTTTGCAGATGAGGAAACTGAGGCTGGCCCAGGTTAAGCAGAAATAGCACACAAAACTCCGAAGCACACAAAACTGTTTAGTGGCAAGGCAGAGATCGATCCCAGGCCTGTTTACAGAGCTTCTAAAATGCTGCCACCCCAACTCGCACTGGGGTGCGAGAGCCCTTTTTCCCCCATGGCTCGGCCCAGTGCCTCCTGCCCCCTCCGCATTGGCTGAGGGATGGGCAGACAGCAAGGCTGGAGAGAAGGCTCAGCGGCGCAGACTGGTCCTTTTTAAAAAGGACTCTCAAGTTAGAGGAAGGAAGGCCCTTCCTTCTTGTCACACAAATCTGTCCTCATCGCGATAACCTGCGCTCTCTGACCTCAAGTAAATCCTCCTAGGAAGGGCCGCCTCTTGTAAGTTGTAGCTCCCTTCCTAGGCCTGCAGATCTTTCTGTGTTTTCCTAAGTTATATATAAAATGTGGCTCCATTTCAAAGAACACACAGCAAACCTTTCTTGGAAGTAAACTTCCTTTGGTTAAGGACTTCTTTAGCTTCTGTAATGGCATCTGTCAGAACAGAGCTTCTCAACTGTGGTGTCAGAATCCACCCAAAAAGCTCTTCAGAAAACAGAATCCTGCCCAGACCAGCCTTCCAACCACTTCCTCACAGTAATTCGGATTCTTTAGGATCAGAGAGGACCCTGTGCATGTTGTTCCAGATAGATGAACAGACAGACACACACACACGTTCATGTATACATGTATATGTATGAATGTGGAAAGTTATTCTGATTCTGAAGGAGAGCACCAGTCATATTCCTCTCAAATATGATGCAACAGGAATTACCCAGCATCACCTACCAAGGATTCTCCCAAAAATATTTAAGCTGAATCCAAAATAGCCTTTAGATTTAATCTCTAGTTTCTATAAAACAGCATAGAGAACAATTTTAAATGGCCTCATGAGGAAATAGACAAACCCAGATTGTCGGGTTAAGACAACTAACTGGAAGCTTAAAAAAAAAGTCAGTGTCAAGAGGAGGAAAAGTGCAGGCAGCGAGGGGTAAATTAGGGTTGGAAGGACTATTTCTGACTAAAAGAAACTAAAGACACATAACCCAATGCAATACATAAGCCTTGACTGCGTCATGTTTTTAAGAAAATAGGTGTAAAAAATGGGGCAGAGTGGGGAAATTTGAGTGTGTACTAGGCTTTGACTATGAGGGAAGTATTGTCAGTTTCCTTGAGTGTGATAATTTTATTATGGTTATATAGGAAAATGTCCTTATTTTTAGGAGATGTATGCTCAAGTATTTGGAGGTGAAGTGTCAAGACATCTGCATCTCATTTTCAAACTGTCCAAAAAAAGTTTGTCTGTGTATTACTGTGAGCGTGCACACACCACAGAGTGACAACAGACCCGGCACAACGCTGGCCGGTGTTCAGTCTGGGTGTTCATTTTCTGTTCTTTCCAGCTTACACCTGTGTTCGCAAATTTCAATAACCAAGTTGAAAAACAGAACCCAGGTGAATAAGCAAGGCAGTGTCCTTCAGCACTGTGTCTGTCACAGCCTCATTGACGGCTATGCCACTGTCGTAGAGCGGACAGGGTTGGCTTCTGATGCAGCTTTGATTGAAGTGTGTTTGGT
Source organism: Anoura caudifer (assembly GCA_004027475.1). Taxonomy (NCBI): domain Eukaryota; kingdom Metazoa; phylum Chordata; class Mammalia; order Chiroptera; family Phyllostomidae; genus Anoura; species Anoura caudifer. The sequence continues at coordinate 88,960 of PVKU01001942.1, forward strand.
TTGCCTCCGCCTTTCCAGGTAGATGTGAGCTTGGCTCCCGGGTTTCTGTTAGGGAATCTCCTAGCCAGCTGGCACTGGGTGGCTCTCCTCACGTGCACTTTCTTCCCTTCTCGCTGACAGCAGCAAGCTACCAAAAGCAGGGCCCCGTGATGGACATCACCGAACTGGTCCAGCTCTGCGCAGCACCTCCACCTTTCTTTAAGTATTAGGGCTCTGTGGCGGACACATATATAATTGACCCTGTGGACCAACCATTTATCTTGACTCCTCCGTTGTCCATTTTCTGACTATAGTATTACTGCCAGAAACGAGTAAGTTTCTGCAGAATTCTCATTTGTTTGGGTTTTTGCTTATTACTTACAAGGAGGCTTTACTCGGTGAATTGTTAGGACAATCATAGCATCATTTTCTGAAAGTCAGGGGGCTGTCCATGTTATCCACCACCGTCAGGGATGTGGTGGCAGTAAAAGTTGGGTGTCCTGGACAGGAAATGTATTGAGTAGCCCATGGGTAGAAGACTTTTATACGGGATGTCAGCGAAGGCCTGGTTTTATTAAGTGAGCTATGCAGGAGGAATTACACTGAATAGCAGTGGATTCCATGTAAGGAACTCCGTGCCGGATCCCCGTGGTTAACAAGATCTCTGACAAGGATGTTTCCCTGTTGATTCGGATGCTGTCTCAGCAGACATCCCTTCCTGCACATGGGACGTGGCCAAACTGGGACACTGGACAGAATGCAGACCACGCCAGAGCCCTTTACTGTGCTCTGTTTCCAGGTTTTCCCATGTTCCTCCAACCCAAGGACTTTTCTTAGATGCTCAGTTTCTGTCAGTCAGCCTCATGTATCCTGGCTGTTTCTCTTAGAGTCATAATTAGCAAACTAGCTGGGGAGACCAAACAGAGAAGAATAAAGCCTCATTCCAGCCACTGTGGCATGGATGTAAGAATTCGGTGCAGTGGATGGGGGATTGTTTTAGTACAAATGGTCAGTGCACTATGTATGCTAAACTTAAGTATGTAAGTTCCTAAATAATCCTGCCTTAAGTTTGGCATTGACCATTTTGCTGAGGCTGTGTGTGCCATCTTCCCTTTTGAAGTTTCACATCCTTTCTTTTCAAAGTTGCAACCTAATTGCATTCCTGGCTCTGAGCAGAACTTGCTGAGCCAACAGTGGGCACTTGGCATATTCAATAACGTCCAAGTCACTTGAGAGTTTGTAGCTGAGTCCTGAGGTTCTGCAGGGGGACAAATATGGAGAGGTTTTATATTCACATTGAAAAATTGCCATTAAACAGAAGAGGGGCAGGGATGGAGACCGGATGGGCACACCAGTAAATTGGTTTTGTAATCAAACTGGAGGACTTTGTAGAAGCCTCATTTTCTCCTAACAGACTGGGCCTTCCACCTGTGGGCTCCAAGTGTTCACGAGCCAGGTGGGCAGGTGCTTCCGGGGGACTCCTCAGGAGTCTTCGTGGCTTGATTTCTTGCTCTTATTCAAAATGGCCATTTTCATTATAAACAGTGTCCTCCAAAGCTCTTTTGTATTGGTAAATTTTTCTTCAAAAGGCATTTCTATGTGGTGATACTTGGGGAGGTGGGGTGTGACGGATGAGTGGGAGTAGACCATACTTCTGGCCTAATGCTCTTTTATTTTCCACAGTTGACTTTGGCAGCTGGTCAGGGAGTGGGGAAACAGGAAGGGGGGAAACAGGAAGTCAGACCAGGATCCCACCCTGAAAGCCCACCAGGGAAGCTTAGATATGAGTGACCTCATTCATCTGTAAATAGCCTGTGCCCTAATCCTCCTCTGCGTGTAATGGCCAAGTTTCTATTATCTGCTGAGCGACCCCCTGGGCCTACACTGCTATCTGACCAGTGTCATCCATGTTAGGAGAAAAGCTCCCCAGGAAAAGGAGTTGGTGTTTATTGAGCATTTAGGATGTCCCACACTGAGCAAGGTGCTGTAACAGGTTCTTGTTTACTCCTCACAATACTGTGAGGCAGGGTGCACTTACTGTCCCCATCTGGTAGATGAGGAAGCTGAAAGCTGAGGAAGCTGAGCTCTGAGAAGTTAGATATCACATGGCCAGACAGTGGTGCAACTGGATTTGGAACCCAGAGCTGGTAGCTTCCAAACTCTTGCAGTTAAACATACCCCCTCTTCCCCAAACAGCATCTTGTATAACTACAGTGGTATGAGGACTTTTAAGTGCGTTGTGTTTTAAGAGATAAGTAGTCACTCTCACTAGATATCCTCCGGCATGGGATAGGAATGTTGACACTGGGCTTTCTTATTTCCCCACTTTCCTCCATCTTCCCGAACTCCCTGCCCCACCCCGCTGCCAACATGCCATAGGTTCTTTGTAGTTCTTATGCAGTTAACATGACCTGGGTTAATAAGATCTAATCATTCAGAACAGAGCCATGTGCCCAGATGTTAGATATGAACTGTGCAGTTCTTCCTGACCTTGGAGAGAGGGCAGAAAAGGGGGCTGGCCGATGAGTGCCGTGGCCCATTTTCAGGGTTCAGGCCCCTCTGAAGGAGGTTTGAGCTGTTGGAGCAAAGCCCTCTGGTAATGAAACCATTTGTCCTTGGGAACAGAATGAGTCCTTTTGAGATCAGAAACAATGGGCATGTTGAGTTCCAGACCTGGGGTGACTGGATGCCCAGGCAGAGGCACATGTGATGAATTGGGACACTTCATTCTTCACAGGCAAGTTTCTGTTGTCAACAAGTCCACTCAGTGGTAAAGCTACGCAGTCAACGGTCATTTATGACTAATTTTCCCAAATGACTAAGTTATAACTCTTCTTCTGAGTTTTTTCTTCTTGCATTTTAATTAGTACAGTTTATTTCACCTAAAAATGACCCTCTGAGAAATGTACGAAAAATAAGTCTGGGGAGCAATGTGTTATTTTATTTTTATGGCATTGTTTCTTTTTATATTCTGAATTACCTATGAAGCAAATTCTCTTATGTCCCTGGCAGTAATTTGATTCCCAGGCAATAAAATTAGGTGTTGCTGCTCTCTACTGTTAAGCAAAAACTTGGTGCAAGTTTTTTCAAAACTTAGTTGGTCTGAAAACTTAGTTGGTCTGGTCTCAAAACAGCCAGCAAAAAGCCCCATAAACTTTAAAAAGCGTATCCATTCTGTTGATGGTTCACTGCCATTTATATCTAGATCTGTCTGGATCTTTGTGCTGTTCTAAAAAGGTGAGGGAGCTGGAGCCCCTGTACCCGTAGTGCGCCCCTGGAGTGGGTGCCGTTGGGGGGGGGAGGGGAGCGCTCTGTCACGCTGCCTAGAGATAAAGAGAACCACCAGTCATTTCTAAGAGTATGGAAAGAGAGACCCGGAAACAAAGGAGACCAACAAATGCGCTGAGAAGGGCTGCGTGCTGACTGGCGACCAGGATCTGCTCCAGCAAGGTCCTGCGGGGACCTGCGGGCAGCCTGGACGGGAAGGGTCGGCTGTGGGAGTGGAGGGCTGCCGAAGGGCAGCTGCCCGGGGCGGCTCAGCTGCGCGGGGCAGCCAGAGCTCACAGTTGGGTTTGGGGCCGGCAAGTTTCCCGACGCTGAGCTGCAGGGGCGGGGCCTGGCGCTGCTGACCGTCGCCTCTCTTCTCTCCAGTAGGTGAGGCTGGAGGCCACGCTCCTGAGCTCGGACATGGCAGCATGACACCCAGACGGCGCCGCTGGAGGTCGGGAGAAAGTAGCCCCCGGCTGTGGGAGTGAGTGCCCTTCAGCAGCGACTGCCTTCTCAGGCTGCCTGAGCCTCCTTCCCCACCGACTTCTTTTATTCGTAACCCGTGGACTCCTCTGATTCTTTTTCCACCTTGAACATCAATATGTGTCATGTCATTGTCACCTGTCGCTCGATGCTCTGGACCCTCCTGAGTATTGTGGTGGCTTTTGCAGAGCTCATTGCCTTCATGAGCGCAGACTGGCTGATTGGAAAATCCAAGACCCGTGGCAGCGCTGAGCCAAATGAGCCCAGCGGCCCCTCGGAGCCCTACCACCCCATTCTGGGCATCTATAGCCGTTGCATCCGCAACCCCAGGGGGCAGCATGCCCTGCAGGAGATAGTGTGTGGGCCCTACGCTGAGAACTTTGGGGAGATTGCCAGTGGCTTCTGGCAGGCCACAGCGATCTTCTTGGCCTTCGGCATCTTCATCCTTTGCACCGTGGCCCTGGTGTCTGTCTTCACCATGTGTGTACAGAGCATCATGAAGAAAAGTATTTTCAATGTCTGTGGGCTGTTGCAAGGAATCGCAGGTAAGTGTGTGAGGGAGGGAAGGGGCCTGAGAGCAGGATGGGCTCTGTATGTGCAGGGCACACACTTGCCTACTCCTTTACTGCCATTTTGAAGACCCTCTTCTGTCTGGTGAGGTTGACTTTGGAAAGTATGTTCTCAGCAACATGAGCGTCCTGCCCTGGTCACTCCCCTTTCCATGTTTACCCTTCTCTGAGAGAAGTGTCTGTTCTCTGCTCTCACATGCTCCTCTTCATCGCTATTTCCTCTCGTTCTACGTTATTGGGTTTTATTGGAGTAACTACTCCTCCCTGCTTTTCCCACTAAATTAAAAGCATGCTTCCCATGTAGTGCATCCACCGAGGAGTTGGGTCCCACCTGCAGCGAGCACTCTACGCAGAAGGAATGCGCATATGAGATGTTCGTTCAGGGGCTGGGGGCAGTTACCACAGGCTGCCAGCCCCAGGTGCAGTCAGGATGGTTTCAGCTTTGGTGGGGGAAGAAGCAGGCTGGGAAGGAATTAGTATCAGCTGCTCTGACTTGAATGTCCAGGTTTAAACTGTCTCCTGGGGCCTGACGAATGTTCTATGCAAATCAGAAAATGTAAACTAACTTCCACTTTCCAGGGATTTCTCACTAATGTGCTGGTTAGAAATCAGTAGAGGGAAAAGCATGAGCTCTTCATAGTGATCCGGATGGGAGGCTATGGGCTGCAGGAAAACCTCCAAGGCCACCAGTTCTCTCATGGACTTGGCCATGTGGCTTTGAAAGGTGGACACTGAACCAAGGGGAGGTGGGAGAGCAGTCTGCCTAGGTGTAAGGGGCTTGTTCTAGACGACAGAAAAACATGTGCATGTGTGCACACAAGTAGGGGCACGGCAGTGAAGACATCCTCAAGGAAGCAGAGGGATAGACTGTTTGATTTTTGAAGCAATCATAACCAAGTTAGTTATTAACCTGAACTCTGACAAGAGAAACAGTAACCCGCCTACAACCCTAACGGAAGGGCCCAGGCTGCACGTGCAGAACTCCTTGGCAGTGAGGGCAGACGCTGACACTGGTGTCCAGGCTTGTAAAGAAACAGCTAAATGAACTCCCTCTAGTCTGCCTTATAGCAAACTCTTGAGCTCAGCAGGGCTGGCTTCCAAGGAAACAGATCAAACAAGAGTTTTGGGTTTTTTTCCAAATAGCTGATAAGATGTTTTTCGTTCCTCACATCTTGCCGGGGAGGGTGGGGGTGTGCACATGTATGTATGTGGGCGGAAGAAGGTATTGTAATAGGCCCGGAGAAATGTCAGAGGACCTGCTCCACAATCCAGGTCTGTCTGCATGGGGGACACACTCGGCACATCTCACAATCCCGTCCCTTTGAGCCGTACCAGGAATGACCCCAACACCCACAAGCAGTCACGGAATTTGGGAAGCCAGAATTCTCATTTTTAGCTTTGCTACTAACTTGAAATTTTACTTGAGATAAATGCACCACATCTCTGCACCTTGGAATTCTTCTGAAAAAATAGGAGATTGGAAAATTTGACCTTTATAATCTTAGATGTTGATTCTTTGACACTCACTGTCCCCTTTTTGATTCACTTTGAAATATGAAGTTTATCCCCTTTGCTTGTCATGTCGCCTCCCAGAAATGTTAAAGGAGGTGGGTTTCAATACCAGCTCATCTGTCTTGTCCGAGAAGTGCCCCTCAGACACACAGTGCCTCTGTGGCACGTGTGTGTGCATGTGTGCATCCTCAAACTTCCATTGAGAAGTGTCGCCAAAGGCTTTTAGGAAGTCATTATGAACACACAGATGAAGGGAAGTCAGCACACAATTTATTAGCCCTATTGGAGAGTTCTGGTTGACTAGAGGGGCGATTTCCCGTGCTTTTACGGTGAATTTTATCAGTATGCTGGCATGCAGGTGGAATTGGTCTGTCATCTTAAGAAATGGTGCCTTCTAGCAAATCGGTGGACATTTACAGTAAGGGGTGCTCATCTTGGGCCATAACACCACAACCTGTCTTACATAGTCAGGCAGGAGCCACGTGTACACACCCTTCAGTCTTGAAGACTACTTGCATGCAGCTTTTAATAAGATTTTTAGTCCAGTGAATTCAACCTCTAAGAAAGTGGATTAGCCCAACAAACCTTCTGGTGCTCTTGTTTGCCACTTCACAGAAAAGGCAAGATTAGTACCTATCTTTGGTATTGTTCACACATTCCAGTAAGTTATTTCTGACTTCTCTCTATTTGTGTTTCTTCTTCTTCTTCTCTCTGTCTCTATGCATCAGGCCTCTGGGAAGGAGGGTTGAGGAGAAAAAAGGAGAAGCATACCCCTGGTGCAAATCTGTTGGTCACATGTCTTTTCCAAAAGAAATCTTAAATTTTCTAAAAGCAATCTTAACTTTCTCCCCATCCTCATCACTTATGTTCCCCATGCACACACATAGGACCTTAAAAAGTCTGAAATCACTCAAATTTAAATTGGCAGGAGGCAGAGATTCCTGAACGGTCAGACTGTCTATCTCTCTAGGGCCCACGGAAGAAGCACAGGGGAAGCTGTTGCTTTTCTCTTTGCAGCTGTGCAGCATCCCTGAGAAGAAATCATGGGAGCCCTGGCTGGTGTGCCTCAGGGGACTGAGCGCCGGCCTGCGAACCAAAGGTCGCTGGTTCGATTTCTTGTCAAGGCACCTGCCTGGGTTGCAGGCTGGGTCCCCATTTGGGGGTGAACAAGAGGCAACCAGTTGATGTTTCTCTCCTTTCTCTCACACATCAATGTTTCTCTCCCTCTCTTCCTCCCTCCCTTCTCCTCTGAAGATAAATTTTAAAAAATCTTTTAAAAAAACGGAATCATGGGAAAGGAGGACTAAGCACTAGTCAGCCGACTCTCGCCATGGGATTGGGGTTGGTGTCTGTCTGTACGGGATGATCAGTGGGCTCTTTCTCCCTCATGGGTTCCACACCAGGCAGTTCAAGCCAAAATAAATGACAGCCATGGTCCTTGAATCTGTGGCGGAGAAAGTTTGTGGCTGAAGCAGCTGACTTGCTTTCTCTCCTCTTGGCCAATCTGCAGTAGCATCTGGTCGGCTGCAGCCTCGCCAAGAACTTGTTGCAGCTGTGAGCATCAGTCTTTCCTCTCCCCTTGCCCCCTTTCTCCCCACCCAGCCTGGATCTTCTCCACACCAAAACAAATGGTGAGAAAGGAGGCTATTACCAGAGCAACAAAAGGATATTCTTTGGAAATATACTCAGACTGTTTATTCTAACAACTTTTATTTTGGCAAAAATGGCAATTTTGCAAAATGCAACTGGATGAAAAACTGCAAGGTATTGTAAGCACATGCCTTTACTACACCTAATTTTAAAGAATAGGTCACAGATGTTATAGCCCTTTATTGTCTATAAAAAATAAAATCAAAATATTACATTTTGATTTTAGAAGCTGGGTGTGAAAGAATCTGCTACTTCAGTGGAAATCTCAAGATCTGGGTTACTTAAAAAATAGTAATACAGCACAACTCTTTCTGTTGAGTTGACCCAGATAGCAGGGTTTGCTTTCAGGGCCTGTTAGGCAGGCACCCAGCTGATGCTCCAAGACCCTGGTGCTCCACACCCACTCCCAGTAGCAGTGAAAAGTTCCAGCCTCACCTGGCCCTGGGTCAGTCCTGGCCGCACCTTAAAGTGGCTGTGAAATGTTGACAAATCGACCTCACTTCTCTAAGCCTCAGTTTTCTCACTTGTAAAATGGGTGTAAAAGTAGCGCATACCTCAGGGTTGTTTTGAGGATTAAATTACAATACATAATATATAAGAAAGGCTTAAACACAGGGCTTGGCCCATAGTAAATAAGAAGTGGTAGCTGTATATGATAATTAAAATACTTGTTTTCTCGGCAAGTTTTAGTATATTTTCTGTGCTCCCTAGAATGGCTGCATTCTCAGGAATAGGGGTGTCTTTTCTGATCTTTCTAATTGACCCTGTTCTATCACCGTGACTGCACTGTCTAGTGCTATTCTCTGGCCCCTTAGAAGCCTGCCTGTGTTGGGGCTGGTATAGAGCAGTGACGCTGGTGTGACTAAAGCAGAAGCTAGCATTTGAATTGACAAGGAAGCAAAGAACTTCTTTCACTCCTCTTCCCTGGTCATACGCATTTCCCACTGCTTTCCTTTCTGGAGGCACAGCTGGATCTTGATTGCAGGTGGCTTCTCAGGCTCCCCTGCAGAATAAATCACAGGCTGATTGGTCTTCATTGGTGAGGACTTGTCCAGGACTTGGCAGAGCCAAAAATACACATCAGTTCACAGTCCTCTGGGATTCATTACAAAAGCTGGGTAATTGGCCAGCAGGGTGCTTTTGCCAGCTGTCTTCCTTAGGTTGTGACCTGGATGTAATCCATAGTGAAACCGTAGAATGCAAAGATCCAGGTTTTCCATGACAGCATCAAGCAGTTTGTTTTTGGAAATGCATGAAGGGTTCTCTCAGAACTCTGTGGAATCCCCAGTGACTCAGGTTTGGGACAGAAGCCATTACAATGAGCTCAGGATCTGGCTCATTGCGCTGGCGTAGACTGTTCCACTGGGGTTGCCACGAGGGTTGAACTAGCTCATGGGAGGCCGGGCCTGGCTGCCTCCAGTCTTTCAGTCTCCCCTCACGTGTGTTTGCTTCTTTGCGTCTGGTTGGCTCTCACACTCTCTACTCCCCGCAGCCCTCTGTCTACATCCATCTCGGTCCAGCAGGACTGCCTCAGCAAGCTGCTCCTCCAGTCCTGCGCCCATGGGAACTGCTCCCTGCTATGGCAGCTCAGGGCCTGGTACGTGCAGCAGACTCAGCTTTTCTTGGAAGTGAGCAGTAATTGAGGGTGGAGTAGAACAATATGAAAAAAGGGAAAAGGAAAGGAATAAAAGAAGAATTCAGGAAGAGTGGAGGGCTTTTGCCTTCACTGCTTGTGGAATTGCTTTGTCATTAATCAGAATGTCTGGGGGAGTCTGGATAGGCATATGAAATATACCCTGACCACTACCCAGGACTTGGTATTCTAATTGCTGCTTTTCACTGGGTGAAAAATAACCTTAGCATCAAGAAGGTAACCACAATTCAACCTGGTCCCAACAACCATTTTGACTTAGCCTGTGCCCTACTCATTCCCTGCCAGGCCACAGACAGATGAGGCATTGTGGAGGGGAGAGGAATCAGCAGAGGGGCTTGGAAAGCCTAATGAAAGGGAAAGGGATTTCTGGCTTTTGTAGGGACCTTGCCCCATAAATTTACCCCTGAAAAGTCCACCTGGCTTTCTCTGAGAAGGTCACCCAACTTTAAAATATCCTCAAAGAAAAGGCCTGAGGAAAGTAGAGGGTGCATCTCCTGCTTTTCTTCCTCCTTAGGAGGCAGCACTGGAAGCTTTCGACCATCAAAAGGAGGCTTTGAGCCGGACAGGTAACGCCTCTGCCAGTCAGTTCTGATAGTTCTGTGTCTAAATCAGTGTAAGAACACTACTGGTTGTGACACATTTATGAATTCATCAACCATTAGTAATCCTTTGGTAAAAAATAAAGAATGCAGAAAGGTCATAAGGCAGCCAGAATTAAATTTCAATGTGAGGAGTTTTTATTGAATGCCTACAGAAAGATCTGTAGACTCAGGTCTACAATTTCTTGAGTTTCTACTCCCCAGTCTGTATTGGAGTAATTTAATAAACTGTACCCTACAGAAGCAAAAAAGTATATGCATGCATATCATTATGTATAAAGACACAAAGAACTCAACTGTATCATTAGATAATGTCTAAAAGCAAGTGGATCAACAAGATACTAATTTAAGTAAATCTAGGGACTGGATCTATTTTTAAAGAATCAATTGGAAAATCTAGAAGAAAATGGTGACTCTCTTAAAATTCAGATATAGCCATTGATGTGCAAATAAAATGTGGAAACTGGCTCGCCATGGTAACCACTTAATTGTAGCCATAAATTATCCCAGAGTCAGGGATGATCTATGTTCAGATTCCATTAACAAATAATTGCTTACGTGTGGCTCCGTATACTTACACGGGAGTTCAGAGCTCAATGCGATGATGGTATTCTAAGCTGTGATGCTACTTCCAAAGTAACCTGCATCTCCCATGAAGAACTGTGCTGTAGCGCAGGCAACCGTATTTGTGAGTTCAGTTACTGCATGCAGTATTCTCAATAGCTTTATTAAACAGCTAGCAATCTTTTTTCCTTTTTAAAGAGAGCCTCAAATACAGAGGAAATCTAAAATACACATACTGAGCAAATGATGAAAATTTCAAACCAAAATGCAGTGGCTGTGTTCCACACTTCAGGGCTAACTGAAGCAACTTCCTGTTGAAAAGACAGCCCTGGTTCGTTGCGGGAATTAGCGTTATCTGGACCCCAAGACCTTGGTAGGAAAGAAATTTATTTATTGTCCTGAATATTTCTTAGTAACTAAAGTTTTTTGTGTTTTTTACTCTACTATGTACTGCATTTTATTTATTTTGGCAGCTTACTGGCAGCCTATTTTGAATTATCAATGTATTTTGGTTAAAGTCAAACAGGAGCACCTTTTTTAACCTTACATGTCAGATGAATAATTTATCAAGAAAATGTTTCATAAATTTCTCCCAGTTGCATATAAACAGTTCAGAAAACAGCTTCTCACTTGGAATGCAAAGCAAAACTTTATCACTAACTCATGGGAAAGAACAATCTGGCTCAGTCGGTTCGTTGGGATGCATTTTAACAGTTAGGAATTAAGGCTGTAGAAACTGCCAGTGAAGTAATTTGAACATAAACACGAGTCACTGCTGAGCCGGATGTAGGGAGGCTTCACCAAGGCAGAAATGCGTAGTTCTTGTAGGTTGAACCTCCACACATTGTAAGGACAGTTCTTAATTGATGGTCACTAATTTTGAGTAATTACAACAGAAACTTCCTCTCGGGGCCGTGGTTGTGAGGCCTTTTTATGACAACTGTGCTCTGATTGTCTTCCAAAGAACTCTCTGTCTGTTACTTAGTCATCTGCTCTCCGGCCCCCACCCTGGAAGAGGAGTTTTCTTGCCAATTATAATTCCATGGGAGTGTTTTTAGTAGAAAACGAATACCCTACTAGACTCTTCCAGGAAGATGGTATGAGCATTAATACATGCATTTTTTTTAAAACTGATTCCTGATCCTTCACTTTTCCTCTCCTTCCCTGCAGAAAATCCTGCTGGTTCAAAGCCTCCAACATTATTGATCACGTACTAAGCTGACATGTAGCTATAATTTGCTCTACAAAGACACTGGGGTCATCTGCTGAAAACCCCTTTCATTACCAGTGGACCCTCTGACCTCCAGTTCTTGACCTGGCTGTCAAAGCACAGTTATTAAATATCAAAGTTGGGCCCAGTCTAGCTTGTCCGTAAACTCCTGAAATTTTAAATCGAGGTAACAATAAAAACAAGTTTAGATCCTGGACTCCAAAGAAACAGAGAACCCAGAAAGAGAGAACCTCCTTACTCTATAACTTGTTCCTACTTACACAGTAAACAAATGGGATTCTTAAGACGAGGCCCCCACCCTAACACAGGCACCCTCCACAGCTCCCAGGCCGAAGGACTGCTCTCAGTAGATACTCTCCTAGGAGTTACTGTCTTTGAACAAGCGCAGGTCCACTCTGTACTGAGGTTTCCACCAGCGCACAGCAAACACGAGAGAGATAGGACAATATAGTTAAGATTTTATAGAGTTCAATGTATTCAATGTAAAGAACTGTCCATTGTTCTTAGATTACATCCTTTAGCCTTCTGGTGTTGAAAACATATGAGAGGAGATACTGGTTATTTTCAGTGTCCTTATATTAGCGAAGGTAAAATATCACCCCATTTTTCTGGCTGTTGTACTATTGGATGGAATCCAGAGCTGTGGAGAAACCACTGTTCTAGAGTATAAACAGGGGTAAAGATTGTGCCTTTTTTCAAAGTTTTATCCGTAGTGTTCAGAATAGGGCCTGCTACATACATAATAGGTGCTCAGTAAATCTACGTTCACTGTGCTAGCACAGCTGTAAGTTTCTGGGTATTTGAAGAGTAAAGGATTTAGCAAATGCTAGTAAGTCTCAGTTCCAACATGGACTCTGCCCACCCAGTTACAGCGTAAATAATTAATGGAGCCATCCTATGAAGGACCAACAAGAGTCATTTCAGAACTGGCAATCACTAAAACCAAAGTCTGTTTGGGCTTTACAGAATAAATTTGTATTAAAAAACTGAAAGACTTTATTGGGCTAAGTGACTTCAAAGTTATAGAATAAATAAAGGTAGCAATTCTTGGGCAGAAATCCTTGATTCATGTTATAATACTTTGTATTACTCTTACGTATAAATTCCATTCAAATACTCCTGACTCTGAATGGTTAACAGAAATTTTGGTACTGAGGCTGGTGCCCTGCCCTGGCCTCTGGAGAAGTCAAGCAGGTTGGAATATCAATACCAATCAGCTTTGGGGCTTGGGAGGCAGAGGGCCAGAACTCTCCTTGGGTGGCAGAGGCCTGAGGGCCACCATCCCAGTGTCTGCAGGACCAAGAGCAAGACTTCATGTGCACCAGATACCAGAGACTGAGAGCAACGTCCCCTGCACGTGGACAATGAGAGGAGCAGATGTCTGTTAACACAAGATTAACTCAAGCCTACCGTGTACAAATAATGGCTCAAAGATTCAGGGACAGGAGGAGATCAGGAAAGACGAAGATCTTCAGCTCTGCTCTGTGAATTGCGAGGCTCCTTGAAGGAGGTGAGGTGGCTGAGCAATGACAATGGCCTCAGCTGCTGGAGGAGGGATGTAATTTGAGGGTGAGAATGCTGTCAGTGCTGGACTTCATCTGATCAGCTGCATGTGTCTGCTGGAGAGGACATGGGGTATTTTGTCTGTGTGTGTAGGGGGTGGCATGTGTGTTGTAGGTGGATGTACAATTTTAGAAGGTTCCCAAGCATATAGAATCTCAGAGCAGAGACTAAAATGTAAGTGGAATACTGCTTACATCTTTTCCTTCTGGTATCTGATGAGTTTTGTGCTTTTACTTGCAGTTTTTGGCTCATGCAGGTATTCCACACCCTGCAGAAGAGGACATCATGGCAAACCTCATGTTGTTCTGACCTCGTCATTAGGTTTTCTTTCTAGTGGTTACTTTGGCCAAAGGCAGCCATTCCAAAGTGGCATCTAAGTTGCAACAAGTAGGTTTTCGACCCTTACCTTGGAATGCAAGAGAAAGTGTGAATGGAACTTCCTTATCTTTTTGTTGTCTTGCTGTAGGGTCAACCTTCCTGACAACAGGTGACCCTTTATCTTGGTGCAGCCTCCCCTCCCTGTCATCATCGCTTCACCATCCTTTGTAGTCCTGTGGTTTTCTTTTTTTTAAAAAAACTATTCTATTGTTGTTCAATGACAGTTGTCTGCGTTTCCCCCCTACCCTGGCCAGACCTACCTCCCTCCCTTGCTTCCACCCACCCCCTTGGTTTTGTCCATGCGTCCTTTACAGTAGTTCCTGAAAACCCTTTCCCCCATTATCCCCTCCCCACTTCCCCTCTGGTTACATTTTGCTTGCTTTTTTTCTTTTGTTGATTATGTTCCAGTTAAAAGTGAGATCACATGGTATCTGTCTTTCACTGCCTGGCTTATTTCACTTAGCATAATGCTCTCCAGTTCCATCCATGCTGTTGTGAAGGGTAGGAGCTCCTTTCTCTCTGCTGTGTAGTATTCCATTGTGTAAATGTACCATTGTTTTTTGATCCACTCATTTACTGATGGGCACTTCGGTTGCTTCCAGCACTTGTCTATTGTAAATTGTGCTGCTGTGAACATTGGGGTGCATAGGTTCTTTTGGATTGGTGTTTCAGGATTCTTAGGATATAATCCCAGCAGTGGGATTGCTGGGTCAAAAGGTAGTTCCATTTTTAGTTTTCTGAGGAAATCCCATACTGCTTTCCATGGTGTCTGCACCAGTCTGCATTCCCACCAACAGTGCACTAGGGTTCCCTTTTCTCTGCATCCTCTCCAATACTTGTTTGTTGCTTTGTTTATGATGGCCATTCTGACCTGTGTAAGTGGTATCTCATTGTGGTTTTAATTTGCATCTCTCTGATGGCTAGTGATGCTGAGCATCTTTTCATATATATGTCTCTGGGCCCTCTGTGTGTCCTCCTTGGAGAAGTGAAGTGTCTATTCAAGTCTTTTGCCCTTTTTTTAATTGGGTTTTATGTCTTCCTGCAGTGGAGTCATGTGAGTTCTTTACGGAGATCCAACCCTTGTCTGAGGCATCATGGGCAAATATGTTTTCCCATATAGTTGGTTTTCTCACATGATAACTGTTCATCATTTGCTCTCTGAACTCTCACAGGTATAAGTATGCCAGCATTTGAGTAAATATCAATTTCCCCTCTTCAGCTGGACAAATGCTTTTGTCCAAGAAACCAGTCTTTGGTTTGCAGTAAAGCTGCAGTCTAGTATGATGGTGGGGGCGGGGGGACCCTGGAGCCATATGGCCTGGATTTAGGTCCCAGCTCCACCAGACTTACCTGTGTAACCTTACTTAATACCTCCATTCCCTCATGTCTCTAATGATATTAATAGTACCAACCTCATAAGACTGTTACAAGGAATAAATGAGTTATACTTAGTGTTTAGTCAGGCACATTGTAGTGCTCACTGCGTGAGGTGCTATTATTATGATAATTACCAGTGTGATCACCGAAAAGCTCTCACCATCTTACAGACTTCCAGCTTCTAGTAGTGAATGTGTAAAATTGGGGGAACGTGTTTATAGGTAACTCCATGTCATGTTTACTTGGAATCTACCATTTTTTCTACAGAAGACCTTTCCAAAAGGTTCCTCCAAGGGTGTGAAGACTAGAAAGGAAATGGGGGTCAGAAACAGTGGGTGCAGAGGACTGTGCCACAGGCACTGAGTGTGCACTGGGGTGGAGACGCAGACGTCAGGGAGTAGGGGTCACCTACTGACACGGCTCATTTCTGCAGGTCTGCCACCAGATGGGAGTCCCTGTGAGCCCGAAATACGTTCTCTGAGGCATCTAGGCAGCCTTGGAACCAATGCCATTTGATTGTGAGACAAATGTATATGATGTCATGTAAGACTTCTATTTACTATCGTTCTAGTTTTCCAGGTAGCTGGAAAGTAAATGAAACATTTACTTGTCATTTTTATTTAAATTTTTACCCATGAAATTCTTTGAGTTGCACCTTTTCTGTCTTAAAACAAGAGTGTAAGGAACCTACTTTAGCCTTATCTTGGTGACGGAGAATGACCATGACAGTGTGTCTCCAAAGTCCCTGCACATGAGAACTATACATGTTCATACCCTCATCTTTGGGAAGAAAATAGCCTGACAGCAAATGCACTGGGTAGGGAACTGGAAGTGGTCTGATCAGGTGTGCCTTCCTCAGTTACCCTGGGGACAACCTGCCCCAGGGTAACGTGAGAGAGAAACTGCCCTGCCTAACAACAGCTGCCGACCTCCACAGAGCTATTAGACTGACAATGTGACTTCCAACTGTAAGAACAGATGATGATTTGGGGGGAAATCAAAATTTAGACGGAAAAGAGAGGTAACTATACAGATGAATGTTAACTGGCTTGCATAAGGTTGTTGTATATAATACTTTGTACATCAACTGATGGTCCCACACTGAGAGTTAAAAATTAAACATGCTATTCCTCTACTAGAAGCAGAGCAAGTCTGCCTCCTCACCCTAAACCTGCCCCGCACGTCCCCCACAGACTGAGACACTGTCCTCTGGGCTGCTGACCGGATTAGGTAATTTCCTAGGCTGTAGAGTTCTCCATTCTGCCTTCAGTGCTCACTACTGTTCATTTTTCCACTCTCCAGGCTCATATTGCTTCTAGATACCACTCCTACTTCCTTTACAAACTGCCATGGTACATCTCCTTCATTTCCTCTGTCTACCCCTCTGCCCGAACTTCTCCAGTTTGGTCCCTCACCGCTACTCCCGTCCCAGCTGGTGCCCTGGGCAGTTCCTATGGGTCAGCCACAGCCTGTCTCTCGGCTGTCCTCACCGCAGCCAGGCGTAGTTGGAAACCTCACAGTTCTGAGGCTAAACGGAAGCTGATCTCTACATAACTGAACATTTATTATATTTAACTGACTTACTACTTTTTTCAGTGTGATCTCCCAGCAAATAGCTATTTTCTGTAGTCAGAAAGGAAGTTTTCAGTGCTTACAGTGAAGTAAAAAGGTGGGCCCACGCTTTGGAGCCTGTGTCTGTTTCCTTGGCGAGTGTGGCTGGTATTCCATTAACCAGAATTGTCAGCCCCAGGGACTCATGGTACCAGATGGAGCTTAAAGTATAAACCATAAAGTTCTCTTTCCTCATGGAGTTTACATTCAGGCTGGTGGAGACAGACAATAAACCAAAAAAAAGTAAATTATATAGTATGTTAAAATGTGATAGGTGCTGTGGAAGGGAAGGAAAAGGAAAAAAGGCAGCCAGGGTTAAGAGAGGTTGGGCATGCTGGGATGAGGAGCAAGTGCAGTATGAAATAGGAAATCAGGGTAGGATTTAATGAGAAGAGATTTAACCAAAGAGTTGAAGGAGTTGGCTATGCGTGTGATCAGAAGAGAGAGCTTTCCAGGCAAAGGGACAGCTAGAATGAAGGCCAACAAGCTTTGCTGACAGAGTAATGTGGGTGAGAGAGAGAGGAGTCAAAGATGATTTTAAGGTTTTTGACTGCACGGGGTATAGCTAAACTCCTGTTTGCTGAGATGAGATCCATAGGATAAGGACCAGCTTTTAAAGTTAGAAGTGGGAATCCAGAGTTAGGTTTGGACAGTTTTCAAGTACCTTGTTAGATATCCAAGTGGAGGTTGGAGGTCAAGAGTAAGCACTTGGTTATGCAAATCTAGAGATCAAAGTTGGAAATCAAAATTCAGACCTCAGCCTAGAGACAGTACTTAAAGCCGTGGGACTAAGTGCGGTGGACAAGGGGACCGTAGAGAAGGGGGCACAGGAGCGAGCCTGGGCTCCCGGTGTCTAGATGTTGAGGAGGTAAGGAAGAACAAACAGCAAAGGGTACTAGACGGAGAAGTCACCGGAGGCTGCCTTCCCACCCGGAGCTAGAACACTGGCAGGTGGTCTGAAATTCACCGGGGACTACTATCCTGTCTTGGTTTTCCATTAACCCAGTACTTTTTGAACTTTGCTGATTGCAGCTATCACCGCCCGCCCCCCACAAGCCTCTCCGAGCTGTGTCCCAGAATGGGGATGGCATAGGGGAAGCTGTTGCTCTCTTGCTTTGTTTGCCTTTGCTTCCTGTTAGAGATGGCTGCCTGGCTCAAGGCAGTGATGGCAGCGGCTGGGGCTGCGCCTCCAGGCATTGTGCTAGAGGGAACTGAGCTGAGTCAACAAAACCGGAGCTCAGGCTCTGCTAGGCCCATATTCCAGACCTCTGAGTCACAGGGTAGACCTCACAGGGATAAACAACACTGGGTGACTTTTCATTTTCTTCGGAGATATGTTGAAAGGGGAATGGAGTCTCCTGCTATGAGTCAAGGTCTGTTTCAAAGCCAGAAATGAGTGGAACTCTTAACCTTTCTAACCTGTGACATACCCATGAAGTTTATTATGGTAAATGCTAAGACAAAACTGTGACATACCAAGAGGAATAAAACTTTTTTTTTTTTTTTTTTTTGCCCTCAAGGGACTCAGAGTCCTGTTAGGGTACTCTTTCTTTGTTATATCCTCAGGGCTGAGAATGATGCCTGGCACTTAGTAGGTGACTTGGAGAGTAGTTGCTGGGTAAATAGTAAAAATAACAATGTGACAGAGAGCTGAAAGGGGATGCGCACCAGGCAGTGGGAGCCCGCGGAGGGTCACATTCTGGCAGGAAGTGACAGGTGTTTCACAGAGAGGTGACATTTGAACTAGGATGAAGGGGGATATTTCTGGGTAGATGAGTACCCCAAGTTGGCATGAGTAAGAGCCCCGTTCAGGGAAGGTAATGTGCATTATGTGACCAGAATACCCGAGTAGCGCAGGCCTGAAGTGTTTAAAGCCTGTGAAACCCTACACCACCCCACTCCTCTGCCCCTCGTGGCCACTTACTACTGTGCCTGGCATCAGGACACACACCTAAGAGTGCACTTAGGGGACACTCCTCAGGAATTACCTAGTCAGAGCCTAAATTTATCAATAAGATACTAAATTTGCTGTCAGCTGTTGCTGTGAATGCACTCTCCAGAGACGGTAGGGTATTTTTCATGGCTTTAGAATGAGCTCCCTGGTTACCACCCCGTGGAAGCTAAGTGTGGCACCCTCACTGGGGGCTTCTCCACAAATTGCCGGTAGCCGTAACAGATGTTCTTCCTGTCTTTAGTAAATTTCCTTTGCAAACCAAGGTCTAGTCTGTCATTACTATTTAGTCTAGAAGTCTGTCTGAGGAGGAAGAAGTATGATTTCAAAAGTCTTGCTTGTTATTCCATAGAAAGGAGCCAGCCTTTAGTTCTTATACTTTTCAGGCCAGAAACAATAGCTTTCTTCTGTACCCACAAAAACAAAACAAAACAAACCTTGAGTCTGTTCCCTCGGCCAGCAGGTTGAGAAAGTGTGGAGATTGAGAGACTGATCTGGAGGGAAGGAGGCAGCACTGAAACAGCCAGGGAAAGACCGAGAAACAGCCACGGAGCCTATGCCCCCTTCCTCTGCACACCGAAGGGCTGTGGTTCAGACTTGGCGCCCATTCCTGGCATCCCGTATTATTAAAGCTTGAGGTGGGCATCTTCAGACCAGTAAACATTATTTAATGTATTTAACAATGCTTCATCTTTCCAAAATCAGGGGCTTAGCTGGTTATGGAGATGTTTTTCTTCCCACCTAAGGGGAGAAAACTGATCAGAACTTATACTTGATACCACATTGATTCCAGGGCAGCAGCAAGAAAGTTACCTAAGCCCTATAGTTTTGTGACTGGTTTATAGTTTATGCACACCCCGCCTTCCATTTGGCCTTTGGACATAACCAACAACCAAGTGGATAATCCCTGGATGCACTCCAAATTGAGGACCAGAAACACCATAGCCAGTTTGCGGCAGACTTGGTACGTCTTACCATTTGTATTCTCTTGCTTGTTATCTGGCCTGCCATTTAAGAAGTCAGGGACTTTAATTCGGTCTCATTAGCTAGCATCATCAAGCCCGGTTATAATTTGGGGCACAGATTTGCTTTCCCAGGCCTAGAATAGGGCAACGTGGCAAAACCAGCCAACCAAGAGTCTCCCCTTTCTTTCCTGCTAGCACATTACATTTGTATTGACGGGTATCAATCAAAGTTATTTTACTGTTTTCCCCAGGGGCACAGAGGTTTAGAAATATTTTTATAACAAAACAAATTGCACTGACATTAGTAAAGTTTTATTAAGGGCCTACTATGTGTCAGGTGCTATTCTGAACACTATCTTTATAGTAAACCAAATAAACAAAAACCCTTGCCCTCATGGAGCTTAAAGCCTGGGATAGAAATGGGTAACAATCAAAGTAGCAAAGTAAAATGATATGTTGAACCATATGAAATGACCACTTTTGTACATAAAAAAAATTAAATATGATTCAAAGTAGTAACGTATTCTATGCCTGTAGTAAGTGCCAAGAAGAACAAAGCAAGCAACGAAAAGGGGATAGCAAGTAGGGGAGAGGTAGGTGGTTGAAGTTTTAAATAAAGTAGAACAGAAGACCACACTGAGAAGCTGGCATTTAAAGACGACCTGAAAGCTAACTGGTAGGACAGCGCAGCAGGTGCAAAGCTCCGAGCAAGCATGATGTGTCCAAGGAAGAGCCAGGGGGCCGTGCAGCTGGAGCAGAGGGCAAGGGTGCGAAAGGCAGAGGTGAGTTCATGTAGGTCATAAGGAGCCGGGTCAAATGGGGCCTGAAGGCCAGGGAGAGGAAGCTGGATTTTACTCAGAAATGGGAAACCTTTATGAGCTTTTTCTCAATAATTTTACTAAGAAGCAAAAGAATATGTTCACATGGTGTTTGTGCTTCAGTAAGGGATGCTTGTTAAGGCCAGAAGAGCTGCTCAGGACCTTGTGAGGTGAGGCCTAAGGGTGGCAGTCACCTGAGAGGCCCACCTGAATCAAATTCCTTTGATGGTGGAAGAGTATTTTCTAAATACCCAGACAGATGACAAGTGTGACTTTCATTTTTTGCTTACCTGAAGGCCCACTCTTTTCTTTCCCTTACCAGACACAGGTCTTGTATTTTCATGGCATTAACCACGCTAAAAACAACTCCAATGAGTGCTGAGAAGAGAGGCCCACCAGCCAGGGCAGGGCAGACAGTGGCAACTTCTTCCACCTGCCCCACTGAGAGTTTGGATGAGGCACTGTTTGTCTAGGCTGGCGCCCAGGTTGAGAGCGTGCGGTTTCAGTACCCTTCATATCCACAGGGATTTGGAGACATACCACAGTCCACTTTTTATTACCCACCCCCACCCCCAGAGAATGCCCTGTGGGCTTATAAACACTGACTTGTGTTTTTTTTAACAAACTCACAAGCTTGGCACCTTTACAGGATAAGAAAAGTCTACTGTCATTCACAAATTGGCCAGTAACAGCCACTAGATTTTAAGGTGGCCTAAAGCACTTTGGGAACTTCAGCTGAGCTCTCAGAAAAGGGGGCACCTAAGAAAGCAAGGGAGCAGTACTGGAGTGATATTCCTGGCTGTACAGTGAAAGGATCTCACAGGAAAATACGGATTATATTATTTTAAAACTGCCAACTTCCCAGAAGGATCTGAGAGAGCTAAATTGAAGGTGTTTTGTGGCCCAGCACAGGGTAGCAAAGCTGCTACATGACGACAAACTCCGTGCTTTGTCTTCTGTCCCTATCATATTGGAATGCATTAACTTTGCTTACAGGGCTTGTTTAAGCCATGTAATATATACATGTGCCATTAATATTTAATTGGAGCCACAATTCAAATACAATGTGAACACTCTGGGCTTTAGGGCTTAGAGCAGTCATGCTCCGTTGTCTGGGCCTGCACTAGAGCTCGGCAGCGAGGCTGCACGGCACCCAGCACCCCTGAACCCTGAGGAGTGCCAGCGATGGTGCCCATGACTCCCAGGGCAGTAACTTAGGGCTGGAGGGAGAAACAAGATTCCATGTCCCTGGGGTGAGGCTTCTAGGGAACAAGGTGGGATTAATTAGGGTTTATCAAGGGCCTTGGAAACATAAAAGAATTAGCTCAACAATTTTTAGATCTCCCCAGCTGAGGAAGATCTGTTCAGATGGGATGGCTTATTTTTTCAAGGTACAAAATTGTAGCCTGGGTTCTCCCCTTTCTCCAAATTATTACACCTTTCAAAACATACCCTCAACACTAAGCTGACCTGCTTACTCATAACTGGTATGGGAAGGGTCTCTGAAAGGCTTTAACGTATTGGCAGATGCTAGTCTCCATTCCTGTTTTGTTATTGCTGTTATTGTTATGGATGTAGAAAGTATTCTTTATGTACTGAGGTACTCCCAACACCTTATCAGTTGAACATTAGCCCATTTTACAGGTTAGGGATCTTAGGTTATATAAGAGACTTCTCGAAGTCTCTTAGATTTCAGAGCTTGGAGTCAAACCTCTATCTTACTCAAAATTCTGAGCTCTTTACTGACTGACCCATCTCTTAACGTAGTAAGTCCTTGCTGTGGTCCATTATCTTGATGGTTTCTGTTTGGGCTCACACTAGACCATAGGGGCTTTTCTGGTATATGACTTCTAGCCTTGAATTGACCCCAGATGCCCAAACCAAGATTGCTGGTTGAATGCTTTGCGTGTTCCAGAGTACTCACACACTCTCCACTGGCGGCCTTACCCTTGGGGGAATTCACTCTGCGCTCTGTCGCTTCCACCATCTCTCCAAGATGCCTCAGTCTGCTGCACCGTTCCTTCACACTTCCCAACCCGGGATCGCATTTCCCTGACTACACACCGCAGCCTCCCTGCTCCTAGCACTTGGACCTACAGAGAAATAGAGGACTGCAGGGTTACAAAGCTGCTTTTGCGAAGCACCCTTTTTTTGGAAAATGGGCATACGAGCAGATTCTCTGTATCGCCCCCCTGCCAGAAAGTTCCTGGAGGCCTTCAGACTAGAACAATGAGGTTAATTTAGGAAGCAGGAACAGTCAGACCCAAAAACCCACTCTAGTCATGAACTGCCAATGCTTGGAGAGCAGACCCCATCACAGGGTGAAGACAGCTCTACGAAAGATATGATCTGTGGTTTCAAACACTGTCCCTGATCTTTCTTCAAACCTCCTATTACCACAAATTCAATCATGTTCTTTCTGTGGGGAAGCTGCATTAAATGACTTGGAAGCTTTGGTGTGGTAAACCCAGAGAACTAAGCCAAGATTATTAGTTTATGAGGATAGTTACTATTTCATGGTATCTAAAGAACAGACAGGTCTTCTGGGTTATAAATTAGCAATCTTGATACGTAGGTGTCATGTTTAAGGAAAAAACGTTTTTCACCCCTGCCACAAAGAAGAAAGCCACACTCCTGCAGCGTTCTTTCTACAAAGAAAGTTTCACTGGGTAGGAGTCGGTGGCCCTCAGTCGCCTCTGTTATTTAAGGTTCCAGACTTCCTTACCAGCAGCTTTGCTGTGTGACTGACTCGTAGTAGGGGCCAGGGGCAAGGTGAGGCAGGCAACGTACTTAGTCTCAAATTCCCACAAGCACAAGGCAAACACCTAAAAGTAACTGTCCTTCTACATTTATGCCTCGCTTGCCTCACCTTAGTCCTGGCCCTGGGGTAGCTCTTAACCCCGCTGGTAGGAAAAATAACTGTCAATTACGCACTGTGCAGCAAAGCTATAAGGAATAGAAAGATGGATGTTTCATATGACAAGGTGTTGGGGGTCAGCAAAATGGAAATAGAGCTTCCTAGTGTCTACTCAAGGCTGAGTTCACCTAATGGCATTCAGACCAAAAAAAAAAAAACCCTGGTAAATTTGCAGGGGGTTTTTTTTTCCCCTAAATGTACATGTAAATATAAAATCTCTGTCCAAAGCATGCAGTTGTTGGTAGATGCCATCAGACAGACTCCTGTGGACTTGTTAAAGCACTGACATTGGATTCAGATCTGGCCTTGGCCTCTTGCATTTAACCAGGGTGACATCAAATGGTTCTGTGTGAGTTGCCTTAGAGCAGGTGTTGTCGAACATTTTCTGCAAGTGGCCAGACAGTAAATATTTTAGGCCACAGGGTCTGGAACAACTACTCAGTCTGCTGTTCCAGCATAAAAGCAGTCACAGGCAATCCATATATGAATGGGCATAGGTGTGTTCCAACAAAACTTTATTTATGTAAACAAGGCCACACTTACTTGGCCTTGGTTTGCCAACCTCCACATTAGACCAGAAGAGAAATGCTCACCTCGTAAGAGCCCTGTGAGAAGAAACAGTAACAAGTTAATTTGCCTTTCTAGAAGGAAAATTATTAGTGGGTGCACATTCCAATGCGTACAAAAGAGGATTAAAATATTTCTAATAATGTGATGATGGTTATTGACCAGGTCAGATTAATTGCATAAAACAGTCCCTAACACTTGCTATTGCAGAAAGGATGCCATAGCCCAAAGCCGGCAAATCAATCACAACAAATCTTTACTTTGTCCCCTTCTGCCCTGCAGGCCTGTTCCTCATCCTCGGTTTGATACTCTACCCTGCTGGCTGGGGCTGCCCGAAGGCCGTTGCCTACTGTGGACACTATGCATCAGCCTACAAACCTGGAGACTGCTCCCTGGGCTGGGCCTTTTATACTGCCATCGGTGGGACAGTCCTCACCTTCATCTGTGCCATCTTTTCTGCACAAGCAGAAATTGCCACCTCCAGTGACAAAGTACAGGAAGAAATTGAAGAGGGGAAAAACCTTATCTGCCTCCTTTAATTTGGAAGAGACATTAATGCTATTTTCCTCCTCATGTAACCTTGTGAAACAGTCCACCTCTGGTTTCGTCATTTGAGTCAAGTGCAGAACTAGCCTTTACCTACCAAAGCCACATTCCACAGCCCCAGCCTTAAACGGACCGGTGAACGGCAACATCTAGCTAAGCAGAGTGACTGCCCATGAGGGCTGCCATGCAAATTACGAGATGGAACATGATAACAGTACATAAACCCTGACATGCAGTTGACGAATTCTGTCACACTGCATCTCCCCCCCGAGGCTCAATGAAGGATAATGATCGAAACCCTTAAAGTGGCACTTCTCTGGTACCAGAAAAGACTGTAAGCTAGATGTGTTGGCTGTTCTGAGATGTGTATCTGCCACAAGCCTGCGAGCATCTCTGCCTCAGAATGAGGTTTGGTGTTTGTTTCCTCCTGGTTCTTTCAAGCTGTCTCAGTCAGAGACAGCACACTGGGGATAGGATGTGGGCCAGAAGGCACAGCAAGACAGGATCTCTTGCTTAGCTCACCAAAGGGGTCCAGCAGGCACGGTGAAATCCTGTTGTGGAATTTATGCGAGGCTAAATTCCAGGGTCAGGTGAATCAACTGAACTGGCACTCCAAGATTAAAGAATGAGGACCTGTAAGATCATAATAAAAGTACAAAATCTTCTAGTGGGGACAAATTCATTCCACTTCCCAGCAGCCAAGCTCGCACCAGTACTGGCCCAGGCTCCTCTCCCACCAGAGGTCACAAGTTTCTCTCCCAGGGTTGGGGCTGTGCTGATCGCCAAAGGAAACCTCAGTCTGTTTCCATGTTCCAGGGACAGACACCTCCAAGCCAGCTGTGGCTCATTCAGATGTTCACTGGGAGAATTTGCCAGAACCTCAGCACTTGTGGGGAAACCTTTTCCCACTGTTCGGTAATCATACTGTAGTCAGCTATAGTTCCAACTCTGACAGCAGCAAAATGTCATTCTGTGCATAAAAAAGGAGCTAATCATGGGACTTAAGTTTTTCTAGTTACTGGTGTTGATCCTGAGAGCAGACTGAAATAGCGTTAAGTTGCTGCAAATGGTGAGCTGCATCAAAGGCTTCATTCCCAGGTAAACAGAGTAGAAAGTTAATGCAAAGAGCAAGCTCAGCCAAGCTCATAGCACCTGCTTATACCTATTTACAAAAAGAATCAACTACCACTGTTTAAAAGCGTTGAGGCGCTTCTAATCTAGTTTCTATAAATTAACAATATCATTGATTCAGGAAGATGGTCTTAGCCATCACCTCAGATTTACTTTGGAATGATCCAAGTGGCCAGAAAGAACGTAGTCTGTTATTGCGCTAAGGTCAGAACTGCGGAATGGTACAGACACATCCACAGCAACTTAAGCAAGTAGAATGGACCTGACAGATTTCTGGAAGGATTGATTAGATCTCGCTGGGTTTATGAATCTGCTTGCTGGAGGGCTTCATTTGGAAGATTTAACTAATAATTACACACCTTGTTTGGGCGTGGTACTGTGTGCTAAGTGCCACCAGGTAACAGAACCCTGATTCAGATTTTATAGCCTTGCCCAAAGTGAATCTCTGAGAGCTACGTGAGTCTAAAACCATGCTTGGCTTCAGAAAAACTGATTGCTTTATGTATGGATGGACTGAAACTAAAGTTCTACTCCATTCTGGCCTTTGGCCTGTTACCAGAAACTGCCTTTTCTTACAGATTAAGAGCAAAGGGCAGGAAGGGTAGGGGTGTGGAACCAGGCCTTAATGAGTTCACCATTCTTAGTCCAAAGTTCAGAATAAGAAAAATGTAAATCCAATGACTTTCTCTGAAAAGTGGAGGGGTAAATACACAGCAGCCTAGGGCGAGGGCTCAGGAAGCACTGATCCTGTCTCTGACACCTCACCGCAGCAGGTCACTGACGGCGGCCACCGGGCCAGGCTCCTCCACCTGACGGGACGAACGTTCTCGTGCTTTACCCAAGTCCCGATGCCACCACAGGAACTACCTTTCAAATCCTGGGTTATAATTTTCATTTAAAAAAACAAACAAAAAAAAAAAAACAATTTTCTTCATCACAAATTGTGTTTTTATTGTGATAAAAACACAATTTTTTCTTAAATGTATCACCAGAAGATTCACTCTATTTCTTGTCTGTACAAGACCGAAAACCCATTTTTCTAACACGAATTTCACACTCTCCTTACAGGCAAGCTGTCATAAGCCCAGAGGATCCTCTCAGCAAGTCCCTCATCTATATGCCCAACTGCTCTTTGGCTAAGGTGGTAGTGTAACCCTTACACCACCCTGCTAACAAAAGGCAGAAGTGAAAATGTGGCGCTCTCGGCCACAAGACAGTCACTTGACAGTGTTTACTTCATTGGTCGGAGTGCTACAGAACACAGAAAAGCACATGCACACACAACCCCAAACCACTAAAGTACTTAAACACTGACTTAGTAAAAGCAGAGCAGAGATGGACTTTATCGGAGAGAGTAAGAGGTAACATTGGGCCTTTTAAACCTTTAGTCCAATAGCCAGGCTTTGGTCGAGATGAATGTAACATTCGAAACCATGCTGGTCTAGACCAAAACTGCAGAACTGATTAAAAACCACTGAGTATGAGGAATATGTTAGAAAGAAACGTATTAAAAATAATTAGACTGATTGTTGACCCACACCTATTTTTCTAATGAATTTCTATTAATCACCTAATCACCTCAGCCTAAAAATCTAATATACCTGGACCATTACAACTACCAGAAAAGTCTTATTTATTTTTGCCTGCATTTGTGCTTATTAAAGTTTTGTGATGAGCTGGGCTTCTTGATGAACTCCAAGAAGGCAGAAATGTTGGCCTTGGATTCTGTGGATTCTTTAAACCTGTGTGCTAATTCAACAATGCTACATTAATTGTGTAAGGGTTTTTGTATAATTTTCAAACATCTGTGGTGTAATGATCTTTGTTAAAACATGTAAAGTGCCATAGTCTTTTTTTATGTGTAGCATATTTAAAATATGTATGTGTATTATACATACACAAGTCTGTGTGAAAGATGTGCAATAACAAAGGTGTATGTATGTTTTGTTTTTTGGAAACTGGACAGGCGTCAGAACAGGGATTGTTTCTGTTTTGGCAAAGGAGAGTTAAACATTTTTGCCTTTAGGGCCTAGTATTTAAACCATAACAATTTTAATGCTACACAAACCTATGTGAAGAAAAGACTGGTATGAAATCACTTTTTTCTGGGTCTAAATTAATCACTCAGTTTATGTGAAGGTTAAGCTGGCAAGCCAGGCCCAGTTAATGCTAGTCTTTCATGTGAAATGTGAAGCTGCCCTTATTGCCTTTTTCTGTTAGTGTGATAGCTAGCCAGTAGCTGGTACATAATCACTAAGGAGCTACTTCTTAGCATGTTTTGATAGACCATGTTAATGCTAGACCACTGTTTAGGGGCTGATCTCACAACTTCTTAGCCATAAGAGTCTGGCTTAGAACAGACCTCTCTGTGCAATAACATGTGGCCACTGGAAATCCCTGGCCTCCCTTTGATTTGGGCAGCAATGACTCCCAAGGGCCAAAAGAGTGGGATTTCTTCTGAGACTGTGGTGAAACGCCTTCCGAGGCTGGGGGCGGGTCATTAGGTGCTCTGGAGGAACTCGGCACCACTTGATATTCAACAGCCACTTGAGCCAAATGTAAAATTGTATTTACCGCTGATGGACTCAATTTGAGCCTTCTAATTTGTGGTTATCCTATTACATTGTAAACTAATTAATACATTGTTTGTCTAGCATTGATTAGGTTCCTGTGCATATGTATTTTCACAGCGTGCTCCCCTCCTCTCCCCAGATCTGAATTAAACCAGATTTTGCAAACTCATTCTGATTCTTTCAAGTCTAATTATATTTATTTCAATATGATGTGTATAATTTGATCAGGAAAACAGCTATCGGTCAAATTTTATTTTAAACACCAACTTATGTAATACTGATGATAGGAAAAGAGATACTCGGGTATTTTAACTATTCCATTCATTAGTAACATGTACATCTGTACCTTAGGTTAGCTTTAACTTCAAGGTAGGTCATACAATTTCTTCCTTGGAGGAGTATCAGTGTAATTAAATGTAAAAAGAAAAACCCTGTCAATACAAGTTTCTTAATTTTAAAGTAAAATCAAGTCATAACAACACTGGTGATTTCGGGGTTGGGAGGTGAAGGGAGAAGAGGGTATGGGGTGACAAATGGCTATGTGAAAAAAATGAATTCAAAAAATAAGAACTATGAAAATGCTTTGAAGCATTAAAAAGGCTTTTAAGAAAAAAGAAATAATGTATAAAAATAAAAAAACCTACCAAAGATCACATTCTCCTATTCCAAAATTGCAAGTCCAACTCGGAGCAGTTCTACTCCATTTCCTAAAGGTAATCTGACTGTGAAAAGCCCCATCCAGACACAGAATTCTCAAAGATGATACAGCAGCCCTTCTCATAAACTATCACTCAATTCTCCACAGTATCTCATGAAGCACTCATCTGACGGAATAAAAACAATGGTTATTTCTTTTCCTGATCTAGGGCCTCTGACAACTGAAACTACATTTACACTTTGGTTTCTTCACATGCCTGACAACTTCCAGGTTTCTAAAAGAAATCAAAATTAAACACTGACAAAATTATCCAAATCACTATAAAGAAAAAAACTTTCCAAGCAAATTGTGATCTAAATAATCCGAGCAAAATTGGAAATTTTCGGTTACTTTTTCACCTCTTATCACATCTTTCCAAAGAGCTGATCCACAAGAGAAAGGACACTGGTATCAGATTTCAGCAGAGCTGGGGAACCACTTCACCCTTAGTTTCACCGGATGAACTTTCCATGACGATCTTCCCGGAACGCACTGCATTCGACTTACCCCTTATCCCTCCTTAAAATCCTTGCTTAACATAAAACTACTTAAGAACAGTCCTGACTATGCTTGGCATTTCCTTTAAGTGGGTTATTTCAGTAGTTTCCAACAATTCAAGTACCTTTTTCAACTCAAACAGTAAATAAGGACATCAGAGAAAACTTAGCCTACTCCTCAAAGCAGCAGGGGCCAGTAAACTGCCTGTCTTCCATAACTCCTGTTGGCTGCTTAGTCATGTGGCTGGGGCCACCCTACTGTTCCCCTTGCCACTATCTTCTTCCTTTCAGCTTCCTTCTCACCCTGAGAGTTCTGCAAGTCTTTAAGATGTGAACTGCTCTCCCTTTGCTCAGGTACACAGGATGTAGATAAAAGCATAAATAAAAGGAAGTAACAAAACCACATGGGAAAAAAGAAGTCAATGAAAACTGTAAATATTAGCAGCTCTTTAGCTTTTTTATAGTCAAATAGCCTCAAAAATATAACAACTGCAGGCAAGCAGTCCACCAAATGCATATGTTTGGGGGAAACCACTATAATCTATTCTCAAGAAGGCTTGAGTTAAGGCAGTTGATAGCAAAGACCGTGAGATCAATTAGACAAATGTTATGGAGAAAGAATGGACAGTTTGGGAACTGATTAGAAGGGGTAAGAGGATGAAAAGAAGGAGTCCAGGATGTCTCCCAGGTATTTCATTTGGGCACAGATCAGGAATCTAGGAGAAGAAGAGACAGTGAAGGTGGGAAGGTTCAACTTGGGATGACAATGGAGAAGTCTTGTGTGCAGCTGGAATTATACAGTGGAGAGAAGACCATGCTGGAGACAGAGATCTGGGAGTCATCGATACGCATGGACAGACAATAAGAGGCTTTAATTATTGTGCACATTCTGTGTGCGAGTACCAGGCCAAGCACTTCATATAATTCATTCATTCATCAAAGCTCTATAAGTTGAGACTATTATCCTCATTTTACAGATAAATTAACTGTCACTAACTAAATTAACTGAAATAAAGTAATTTGCCCGAGGTTAAAAAGCCAAGGCTCAAATACAGGTTTGACACCAAAGCCTACATTCTCAAACAGCTATGATTTCCTCCTACATAGAATGCAGAGGGTGAGAAGAATCCATACTACAAACCCCAGGGAAGCCAACATCTCTGTGTAGTAAACTGTTAAATAACTTCCAAGTATAATTTCAAAAAGGCCACACCTTCAAATGACAACTGATGAAAACACTGTTTCTTTCTCCCTCTCAGAGAAAAACCTGGTAAGTTTTCATACTTTAAGATGACACCATGTGTCTCAATTACTTCATCCTGAAAACAGACACTAAAAATCCACTGGGTGTATGACAGTGGCAAAACAAGAAGCAGTTTGACAGTTTTTATTACTTTCTTGTTATAAATAATCTCTCATCCAAGATAAGCAGCTATTATAATTATATAAGAGGCATATTTTCTTCATACTTAAACTAATAAATAAGAACTTGTCTTTAACTAAAGTTTCTCCACACACACACTCAGAAGCGGAAGACCACTTAGTAACCAATACTGCTGAGGAGCAGGCAGCAGGTACTCACCCACAGTATGGAGCTAGGCCTTGGTCTGGTGACATCAAAAATACACGCTGTAATTTTGTTTGTTGGTTGATTTTTTTTTCTAGGATCCAATGTCCCTAAAAGATGGATATGAATTACTAAAAATGTGGAAGGATGGAAAGAAGCAGAATTGGAGAAAGGTGGCACCTTGTGGCAGAAGCAGCCTCATGGCAACATTCAGGTCTAGCTCCGCTCCCTGGAGAGACTGGCTGTTCCGCTCCATGACACTGTTCTCTCACTGAGTGGGATAATTCCTACTCCTCTATAAAAATGGGGCCAATAATAGATATTACATCACAGGTTTGGTGCAAGAAGTGCAGTAAATAAAGTGTTTAGCATGGTCTCTGATAATATATTAAGTCAAAGTTATTAAAAGACAATCTTCTGTCTGCCCAGAGTATCATTTAGAATTGATCTCAAAAATTAAGAGTTGTTCTAAAAAATTGTGAAGAATAACATAACCTATTGTTAAAACCAATCTAATTTTACCTAGAGAGGCTCAATGGATTGGCTACCTAAGGCTGCTGTTTCTTTTCCCATCCTGTACTAGAGTCTTCTTCAGCTTCATGCTTTCAAGTAGATGATTTCTCTGTGGATGCAGGACACATGTTCACTCCTGGTTAGCAAGACCAAAGCAAAGCAAAGAAAAAAAAAAGTAGTGTTGGACGAGCACATCTATGGGAAGCCACAATGCTCAGAAAAACAAACCTTCTGATCATTTGTCAAAGCCCATTGGTGGCAAAGACTTTTTAGAAAAGGGACATCCAAGGTTGGTAGAGTGTAGGTAAAGAGGCCCTTACGTACACTGCTTATGGAGGCATAAATTGACAGAATTTTCTGGAGAGCAATTTGGCAATACACATCAAAGGTCTTAAAAAGTGCGCTTATGCTTTGACCCAGCAATTTGTCTTAAGGAAAGAAAAAAGGCTGGGTCCCCAAATTTAGCAACAGTGTATTCCTTGATAAATTATTTATACGTTAAAAATCAAAGCCTGGAGGAATAACAGGACTTCAAAAAATAATTTATGGTATACCCATATAGGTAGTTACATAGCTATTAAATGTTATAGAAATACATTCAGCAATATGAAAAAAAGTCCAACATATATTTACATCATAATTTTAAAAGATTACAAACCTTTGTGTCTGTTAAAATTCTCCAGTTGAAAGAAACAGGAAACCAACTCAGGGTAGCTCAGGGAGAAAACACAGTAAGAACATTATTGGGATAATGGGATGAAGCATGGGCGAGCAGCCAGGCCCCATACAGGACAGGGAAAGCTATTAGCATCTTTTCTATGTTCTTCCATCACCCCACTTCTCCTTGCATATCTGCTTCATTCTTCAGCTTTCTGGTGACTCCTTATGGTAGGACACGGCTACCCCATATTCTGTAACAGTAGAGCTCTGGACAGATCTAGTGAGGAAAAAAATTAATGAGCCAAGCATGAGTCCACCGTGGCTGCATGTGACATCCTGCACCAGTGTGGTCTTCAGGGGCCCCAAAAGAAATGGGCTTGTGAGAGCTAGACAGATGTCCCTAAAAGAATCTATTACAAGAATATAGAGGGAAATGTTATTTGTTTTTAATTTTAGGGGAAAAAGTTGTGTTCCTAAAAAATTTATAGAAAGATATACACCAAATAGTAACAAGTTATTTATGAGTGTAAAATTATAAGCAACTTTATCATCTTTTGCTTATAAATATTTCCTACAATTTAGACTGATGTGTCTTAATTTTATGAATTAGAAGTTAATTTTAAAAGTTAAACAGGTGATTACGATATAATCTTAAGGAAAATAAGATTTAAAATATCCACGTTGTTTATATCCCTTAACTCTATAAAATATGTACACACAGAAAAGGAATGGAAAAAAATCCAGTGAAACATTAGCAGCGATATCCCTAGATGACAAATTACGTATTATTTTGATTTTCTCATTTACAATTTTCTATACTTCTCGATTGTTCAACAGGTATATATTACTTTCCTACTAGAAAATATTGGTTTGAGAAAGGTGTCTGCACAGTGAACTCAGTTTTTATTGCGGTGGTTATAACCCTGCAGGAATCACTGTGGCCACTAGACAAGAGATAGTGAGTTTTGGTGTCTTTTTTCCCTAGCCCCAAAACACCTGAAGAATTATGAAAATTGCCAACAGTAACAACTACCTCAACCATGATTTGATTTTTCTTAAGAATCCCAAGCCCACAATATACTTGAAAAGTTCTGGAGAATTCTGGGATTATATCTAAGTGTTTAAAAAAATAAAATTTGCATATTATTATTCTACAAATGAGAACTGTTTAAATGTAAAGAAGATAATACTCAGAGTAATCTTATACAAGTATATGAAACATTACTAGATGGAAGTGGCTTATCTTTTCTCTGTCCCTATTAGAGAAAAGATAAAATGGGTTTTAGTGGCAAGATGTTTTTAGCTACACCATCAGCCATGCCAAACCCACAAAGATATAAGCTAAAAAACAAATCAAGGTTTGGATAAACCTAAAATTTAGCACTCAGTTCACTGCTACATGATAGCTCCCATATTCCTTGCCATTTGAAACATGAAGAGTGCTAAAGAAAATTTTACATGTTGTAAGTTTTGTCCTAAACCGAGACAGTCAAGTTGTAAACACGGAAGGAACCCTCTAGAGAAGAGTCTTTCCCTCTTTTCCTAGAATCTTTAAATTAAAGACATCTCTACCTCAGACAGAATAGTAGCGATGCCTGGCTTAGAAAATTTCTACAGATTTCTTTCTAGCTCTGTAATAAAACCATAAAATAATGGTTAAAATATCAATCAATAGAAAAAGCATGCTGTTTTTGTAAAATGTACCCTAATTCTCTAATGGAAAACTTCACGTTCCATATTTACCCATTGAGGTACAATTGTTAGTTCAATAAGCACTTAATACAACTCTAATGTTTTAAAACATATTATTCTACTCTAAATAAATGTATACCATGGTACTTCAAAATCTATCAAATAAGGTATTTTTTATTTTTAACCATCTTCAATTATTTTTACATTGACCACTTTTATTTTACCCCTAAAGGTCTTAATCACATGGAATCAACAAATTCCTCTAAACACATTCCTTAAGGAAAAAACGGAAGGAGATACAGTGAAATGGTGCTTGACAGTCATGGTAATTCCAGTGGGAAATGTACGTGAAATGACAACAAGTTCTGTATATTAACAGTCTAAACAAAGATTTTACCACTAAGGACAAAATTAAATGCTAATAATATCAGTGTTTTCAGAAAAAGATATGGCAATAACTGTAAAAGCATTATGCTACTACAAACAATTTACAGAAACAACTAAAAAATTTAACAAATTCCCTCTAAAATGCAAACCATACATCATCTCCACATGAGGGAGATACAGATCCAACGATAATCCAAACTCACTTGTTTTTTTTAGCTGACACCCAGAAAATTGAAAATGCTGTTCCTATTTTAACTGAACACATATTTCTCAAAATAAGATTCCTCATTAACATAATTTTATATTACATTTTAACATCTTCTTTTAATAACCAAGTAAAAAATCAAACAGGTACTACGATCAGCACATAAAACAGCAATAGGCAGCGAGGTCAGGAAACGGAATGCGGGCTCACCCGAATCAATGCGACACTAGTGCAGAGGCACACATTTCAACCCACTGGGAAAAATCTCAGCCACAAAACACATTTTTTTCACTTTGAATCTCTAGGCAGTCTGTGTATTTTGCCCTTAAAGTGGTCAAAATATTTAATATAAGTGAAGCTCATGTTCCTCTACCTACAAAGGTCTAATGCAACAGAAACACTGTCATTTTATATTGCTGAGAGTTTTACCTAATCTTTTATATGTTTATTCTGTTTAGCACATGATAGAATTATACAGCTTATTTTGTAAAATTCAAATGTGGAATTACTATATACATTAAACCATCAGCACAATTTCTGCCTCTGAAGTGCTAGTAAAGTATTTAAAATTATACAAATATCCACTAAACAGCATTTTATTTTATAACACTCTGTGTTAATACAATAAATATACAAAGCTTCCAAACCACCGAAAACATGCAACAGTAGAGGGACAGATGGAGGGCATTTGTGCCGACCCACGACAGTCACCAGGATGGCAGTGCAGTGCTGCTCCCCGACAAAACACACACACATCCCTAGATAAATATTCCAAGTCCCAAGTCACACATCACTGAGCCATGATTTTCCAGTGTTCAAACTTCAGTTTTAAGTAAAACAGCCACAACTAAATATTGCAAACTAAAAAATGACCTGGGTGCTTGCTTACCCTGTGAAGACCATTTCACGATTCTGATACTGGGTAATGTTTTTAATAAATATAACACTTCAACAAATGCCTATCTTTTGCTGAGTGAAAACATGACTGTTTACTAATTATTGTTAAGGGAATAGAAAATATAAGAATTTAAACCCCCTACACCTTATCAAACCGTGAGCATTGCCATCATTTTAATGCACATTTATGTTTCTAAAAAACAATTCCCTTATAAGCTTTTATTTATCCAAACAACTGAATTTATAACAACATGTTCCCCATCCACATAAAAAAGCTACTGTTGGTAGCAATCACTCTTTGCTATTTAACAATGGGGATTTCTACAGAACAGGTACAGACACTTCTGTCGCTGAAGGAAAGTATCTCAGCATTTTCCAAAAGTATCTCAGCATTCTCCAAAAGTGTACAACTCTACGCTACATCTTTTAGTTGTACTTTAAAGGAAAATGAAAATGGATTTGAGATATAAATTAATAATGGACATAGTGTTCTTGCTGTATTTTGTGGTTAATGTTTCGAATGTCTGTAAAATCCACACTTAATTAAAGCACACAGATGAAACACTTTCAATAAGATAGACTGAAAAACTTGAACTGGCTTATTTGGCTGAGAAAGTAGGTGAAGATTATCGCTAATGAGAAATATTCATAAACAGCTTTAAATTCATACTCTGAACCCTATTTTCATCAAAATAAAAGAAATATATTCCAAGTATATTACTTCAGTAAAGTCCTAAATAAATCCAATGTAAACACCACCTGGATGGATCTGAGTCACCCGGTAGCACTGCCACGCAAAGCCTCTTCATAAACAGTGAGAACTTACCATTCCAGCCCATTCTGGAGTTAGGGAGGAGAGAAAAAGGGATTTAACCATTTGTGCCCATCTGATTTTTTTTTTTTTTTTAAAGAATGTGCAGTGTCAAATAATATGATCCAATAAATGATCCTTACTTAAAATCAAGTTGAATAAATCACTACCTATTATTCTGTAATCTTAAATTAGCTAATAACTTCAAAAACACAGTATCACTTTACAAATGTCTTGGGTCTCTTAGTCAGTATTAAACATGATTCAAACTTTCAACCCAAAAGCATACTATAAGAATGAACTCCTGTGCTGCACAATAGCAATTTTAAAGTGATTATATTCATAATTAATGCATTCAACTGTGTATTTTCTTGCTGAGTGCAAGTTAAATGTTTTATTTTTTTCTACTACTAAAATTTTTTGATATAGTCACTCTCAAAAATTGAAAGACCGAGATGCATTAGGGATTCAAGTATGTGTATGCCAGGGTCTTTTTATTTTTAATGCCACTAGATATGAGAGGCTAAAAAAAAAATCCCTTAAATACTGTACATTCTTTATGGACAAGGAGTTAGGCTAGACTTTAACACCTCTGTTAAAAATTACACACACACCCCAAAAAAGAGCTGCCAAATACAATCTCAGTTCAATTAAAAAGGATAACCACAAGAATATACCAAAGTTTCCATACAGCAATATTTTACTATGATATGAATACTGAAAATTTTTTTTAAAAAAAGGAATTCTCATCATTACATTCTATTCCATCAATTTTCTACCTTTTCTTTTGGGTAATACACTGCATATTATATTCTCATTGCATCCCAATAAACTTTTATTTAAAAGAAACTATTCTAGAAAATCATTTCTATAATTCTACAACTTCCCAATCCTACAACCATAAGCAGTGCAGAACCCAAAATACTAATTCTTTTAATTTAAGAAACATGGTGCCCATGCAAGACCAGAGATTGATATCAAAGTATCAACTACTCTAAAAAAAGAAAAGAAAAAGATAAAATTTACATTAGCTACTACGAATGCACATAGGTGTTTCACTGGTGACTGAAACTGCTAAAAAGCAAGTCAATTTAAAAATCCGTAAGTCTCTGATGGCCTATTTCTTTCAATATAAATAAGGAAAGAGAAATGAAGCAACAACTACTGCTCTGATGTGTAACCCTTAAGTATAAGATTCTTGAAAGAATGACTGCAGCTAGGACTAAATGCATTTTTAATAATAACTACTATGTTAATTTCAGTGTCTCACCACTGAAATAATTTGCTGAACATTCATCCTCCAAAAAATATGGAGAATATTTCTTTAGCAGATAATATTTTTTTCTGCAAGGGGCACTGAAATCTTAAGAAACTGTTAGGTAAATAATAAGACGAGGACATTTTTCTGGTTTTCACCCATGCACAAGTGAATAAGAGATATACATGCTGTGTGTATTGTGTGTTTTAAACATAAAAATATTTATAGAATACAGTAACTGGAGAAAAAAGTACCATCAAAAGGTAACAGTGTATTGTTTGAAGATTCTCTAAATTTGGTTACCCTTGAAAGCATTCTGAGCTGCACTAGTTGCTGCAGTGGAAGCTGCGTTTGCAGCTGCAGTCTGGACAGTTTTGTTGGACATCACACCTGTTGCAAACTCTTGTTGGGCCTTCTCAAAACTAGCACCCGTTGTGCGATATAGTCCATGTACCTACAAGGCACAAAAAAGTGGGAGAAGATGAGTGGTCATCTACACATTCATTTTCAACAGCTCTTCAGTCAATCTCAGCATTACTCAGAAAAAAGGAGTAGATCCCAGGCAAGATGCAGAACATCAGCGACCACACTGGCACATAATATTGTACTTAAATATCTTCTTAACACAGGTTTCTCCTTTTGATCTCCAGTGCAGAAAAGATAATTATCCTATGCGAAAACAAAATAATTTGAAGAACTTGACAAAATGAAAAAGCTTTGACTCTGGCTGGGGAGCACAGGTGGTTAGAGCATTGCCTGCCAAGGTTATGGGTTCAATCCTAGGGTAGGACACATACAAGAAGCAACCAATGAATGCATAAATAAGTAGAACAACAAATTGATGTTTTTTCTCTTCCTCTCCCCCTTCCTCTATCTAAAATAAATAAATAAAAACTTCTTAAAAAATAAAACAGCTTTGTTTTCTGCTATTTCTAATTAAGATATTATAGCATTACAAGAAAATGGTTTAACATAACAAGAGACATTCTGATTTTAAAACATTAATGAGTCCCTCAACAAATCAAAGAAAATAATGCCTTCCCTATTGATGCATTGGCTACATATATACGACTGACCATATTATAATCATATATGATATCATTTTATCACTTAATGTACCAAGAACTATTTATGCCTTAAAGATACTTCTGCTATCCACTCTGTAAACCATTTAACCTTTTGTGTATGGTCAAGTTTTAAAGGATTAAAAAAAACACTTCTGTGAATTATCTGTCTATACTTATTCATCACTCAAATCTTGGGATTATTTTCATTAGCAGGGTTCAAAAATGCTCTATTAGCATATGTTTTAAGATGCATAAACCCAAATCTGGAGAGGGTCCAAGATGGTGGAGGAGTAGGTAGAAGCTTCACAAACCTCCTTCCAGAACCAAACTGGAATTAAACTAAATTATAGAAAAATCATCCTGAATGACCAACTGAACACTAGCTGGAAAGAAGCCTCATAACCAAGGTCAGAAAGAAGAAGCCACATCAACACAACATGACTAGTAGGAAATGTAGAGGAGGTGTAAGAGGGTTGGCTGGGCTTCCACAGGCACCCTGGCCACAGGAGGGATATTTCAGTGGCCAGGGTGGTTCACTCTGAGAAGTGTGGGGTCTAAGCCCCAAGCTGGCCTCCCCAGCCTGCAGTACCAGAACTGGGAAAAGAACCCAAATAAATTCTGGCTTTGAAAAGCAGCAGAGTTTCTATCCACCAGCAAGATACAGCTGGCAATGCAGAGAGTCTCTTCAAGGGCCAATGCACAAAACTCTGTTTACAGCCACCTACCATGGGCTCCAGCAGAGTGGACTAGAGACACATGAGCAAAGTCTAGGGCTGGGGACTCTGGGGAGGGAACCTGAAGGAAGAGACACCAGAATCCCTGTGCTGAGTCATTCCCCACTGCAGGAGCCATCTTTCTCAGTCAGAGCACTCCTCTCCAAGCCTGAGGGGAAGCAATAGTGCTGCCCACAGGAATCATTCTTGTCCCACCCTGTGGTGCTTAGGACCTGCTAGTCAGGAGTATAGCTGGAAGATGTTCACTGATAAAGCCTAACAGATAGCCTGCAGGCAGAGGAAGATCTGAGACTTTAGCTGACACTCCCACAGGCCCAGTGCCAGTAAAAACCAGACTTAGTGAGCAGCCTGGTTCTTTCTGCACACAAGCAGGCCCAGCAGAGGGAGCCACGAGCTGTGGATTGCTTATAGCTCCAAACAGGTTGTCCGGGGCCAGTCACAGGTAGCATCAGACATAGGTCTAAACCAGAGTCTTTGCAGATCTACCTAACAAATAGAAACAAATACAAAGAAGCAGCCAAAATGAAAAGACAAAGAAACAGACCCCAAATGAAAGAATAAGAGAATACCCCAGAAGATGAACTAGATGAAATGGAGGCAAGCAATTTATCAGATAGAGAGTTTAGAATAGTGATTATAAGGATATTCAACACATGAAAAAACACAGAGAAACCATAAAAAAGGATCAGTCAGAAATAAAAAAAAATGTAATATCTGAAATAAATAATACCCTGGAAGGAATAAACAGTAGATTAGATGAAACAGAGGATCAATCAGTGATTTGGACAACAAGGTAGAAAAAAAACACCCAAGCTGAGCAGCAAAAAGAAAAAAGAATTTTTTAAAAAATGAGGAGACCTTAAGAAACCTTTGGGACAACCTGAAGTGTACCAACATCCACATCATAGGAATACCAGAAGGAGAAGAGAGTGAGCAAGGGATTGAGAACCTACTTGGAAGAAAAAATGACTGAAAACTTCCCTAATCTGGTGAAGGAAAAAGACACACAAGTCCAGGAAGCTAGAGAGTCCCAAACAAGTAGGACCTAAAGAGGCCTACAGCAAGACACATCATAATTAAAATGGCAAGGCTTAAAGACAAAAAGAAAATCCTAAAAGCTGCAAGAGAAAAGCAGGTAGTGACATACAAAGAGGCACCAACTAGACTGTCATCTGATTTCTTAACAGAGACATTTCAGGCCAGAGGGAGTGGCACAAAATATTCAAGGTGATGAAAAGCAAGGACCTACAACCAAGGCTACTTTACCCAGCAAGGCTATCATTTAGAATCAAAGGGGAAATAAGGAGCTTCCCAGAAAAGAAAAAGCTGTTAACACCAAACCAGTGCTGCAACCAATGTTAAAGGCCTTGCTAAAAGGAAGATGAAAGAAGGAGAAGAAGAGACAGAATAAATTAATGTAACGATAAAATGGCACTAAATACATATCTTTCAATAATCACCTTAAAGGTAAATAGCTTAAATGCTCCAACCAAAAGACATAGGGTAGCTGAATGGATAAGAAAATAAGACCCATATATATGCTGTCTACAAGAGCCCCACCTCGGATCAAAAGATACATGCAAACTAAAAGTAAAGGGTTGGAAAAAGATATTTCATGCAAATGGAGAGGAAAAAAAAGCTGGGGTAGCAATCCTTATATCTAACAAAACAGACATCAAAACCAGGGCTATATATAGTAAGAGACAACAAAGAACACTACATAATGATAAAGGAAACAATCCAACAAGAGGATATAATCCTAATAAACATTTACATACTCAACATAGGAGCACCTAAATGTGTAAAGCAAATCTTGATGGATATAAAGGCAGAAATAGACAGACAGACAGTCATAGTAGTGGGGGTGGGATTTTAACGCCCCCTTGACTTCAATGGATAGATCTTCCAGACATAAAAATCAACTAGGACAGTGGCCTTAAACCACAGGTGGCAAACACAAGGCTTGTGGGCTGAATCCGGTCCTCCACCTTGATTTATCTGGCCTGGCACCTTATTTCTACCCAGCGGCAGTGCTGAGCTCTCGTTTAACTGTTAAGGAGTAGTTACATTTATATAGTCCTAAAATTATATTTGGCCCTTTGAAGGCAACTGCGAGGCTGATGTGGCCCCCAATGAAAATAAGTTTGACACCCCTGCCTTAAATGGTACACTAGATTGAATGGATTTAATTGATATTCTCAGAGCATTTCACCTTAAAGCAGCAGAATATACATACTTTTCAAGTGCAAGTGGAACATTTCCTAGGACAGACCATATGTTAGGACACAAAAAAGTCTCAATAAATTTAAGAAGACTGAAATCATATCAAACATCTTCTGTGACCACAATGCTATGAAGCTAGAAATCAATCACAAGAACACTGAAAAACATACAAAGACATGGAAGCTAAATAACATATTATTAAAATGCATAAACTATGAAGCACATCAATACATATAACATCAGCTACTCAATACAAATTTGAGAAAACATAATAAAGCAGTTTAGAACAAATATTTATTATATGCCTATAAACTTGGGGGGAGGAGGAAGAAACAAAAAAAGTGAATTTGTAATTACAATGCACTGTGATCAGTTCTAAATTAGAAGCCTGACTGAAATGCAATCAAAGTAGTTTCGGTGGGTGGGGGTAGTGCATCAAAGTCAGACCTCTTCCAAAACCTGGATAGAAACTGGTAATTGTGGAGTAAATATCAAGTGTAAAAAAGAATGAGTCAAAGACAGTCAAGTCAAGTTTGGATGTTGTTGCCATTTCAAACAGAGAATATAGAGGACAGGCTGGTTTAGGGAGGGAAAGAGATGCTGGGTTGGATTCTAAACAGTTGTACATTCTACAAATGTTTATTAAATACCTACTCTAGGCCTGCCACAGGAAGCAGGTGAAGACTTGGTTTGGAGCTCATGAGAGGAGTAGGCTGGAGACATGGACTTGGAAACCACTGGCACATAAATGGTAACTACAACTCTGACATAAATGAAACTCTCCATGAAAAAAAAGCAGAGGTTTTTGTGCAGTTCCTGCCAACTCTTGAGGTGATCCTTCCAGGTCTGAGTACAATGCTCTATGGAGGCATTTGACCCTGCTGAGCTACCAAGCTGCTTAAGTTTTATTATTGGAGGCTCCTTCCCTACGCCCAATACAACTATGGTAGAGTGATAATTACTTTCAACACCAGTAATTTTCATTCATATTGAAAGATGATATTTTTTTGTGTGTGTGAAAGATGTTATTTACATTCACTACCAATATTTCAACAACCAGAGTGATCTGGAAAGGAGATGCAGAAAATGAATACATACAAGATTGATATATGCATGGTATATTCCCACAGATCCAATCAACATAATACAGTACAGCTGGGAGCTTTCCAGGCTCAAGAAAAAAAAAACAAAACTGGTGTCTGACATTGACATGAGAGACTATGATGATATGAGAAGATGTTGTAGTTCTGCAGACATATATTCTAAGTGCTGGACCCTCGTGGCAAGGGCCATATGCATCAACAACTGAGCGAGGACTCAGTTGAAGGAGGACTACGGATTTAAGTGTCACCTCTGGGTATATTATAGAAGAAGAAGTGTTCACTCTGGGGTCTGTGATAAATCGGAAAATTGTTAACTGCAGTACAGTCTGGGAGCCCCAAAATATGTAAAGCAAATCTTGATGAACATAAAGGGAGAGATCAATAGAAATATAGTCATAGTAGAGAGGATTTCAACACCCCCTTGACTTCAATTCTGTCTTCCAGACATAAAATCAACTAGGAGACAGTAGCCTTAAATGACACACTAGATCAAATGGATTTATTTGGTATCTTCAGAGCATTTCACCCCAAAGCAGCATCATATATATACTTTTCAAATGCACATGGAACCTTTTCTAGGATAGACACATGTTAGGACACAAAAAAGTCTCAATAAATTTAAGAAGATTGAAATCATATCAAGCATCTTCTCTGACCACAATGCTATAAAACTAAGAACACTGAAAAACATACGAAGACATGCAAGCTATATAACATGTTATTAAGATGCATAAACTATGAATCATATCAATACATATAACCACCACTCAGTACAAATTTGAAATCAAAAATAGTTACGCGAATTAGAACAAATATTTATTATATGCCTATTTAAAGGGTGGTCAAGACATTAAAAAGAAAGTTCCCTAAGTGAAAAAAAATTCACCCTTCTGTCAGAAAATCTATAAACATAATAAATAACTACTTTCAAAAATATGCCTTGATTGATCAAGATATTCTTGGACATAAAAAAAGCTGCAGTAATTCTTGTTCCTGAACAAGAATTCATGATGACACTCAACAAAGCTTCCAAAAACATCACAGTTCACTTCAATGTTGGGAGCATTTGAAGAATTCAGCCAGATATCTGATCTGAATGACATCAAAAATGACAAGTGTGGAGACTACTTCTGGCCACGATGGAGGCATAGATAGACACACTGTGCCTCCTCACACAACCAAAATAAGGACAAAAAAATTTAGACACACACACCAAAAACAACCAGATCTGACAGAAAATTGAACTGTAAGGAAGTCCGACAACCATTCATCCAGACGGGTAAAAGGGGCGGAATCGGTGGAATCTGCAGCCAGCAGAGAGGGGTTACAGCAGGAAAAAGCAGTGGTTGGCGGTCCCCAGCATACAGGTGGCGCTGGCAGACCCAGTGAGGCATGCAAGGCGGCTGGCTGACTGCGGACACACATTCACACACAGATAAACCAGGCAAGAATGAGGAACGAGACAGATTGCACAGCCCAGGGCCCCAGCACCAGGAAATGAAACCTAAAAGCACCGACTGAAAACACTTCTGGGGGTTGAGATGTTGGGAGAGACTCCCAGCCTCACAGGAGAGTTCACTGGAGAGACCCACAGGGTCCTAGAACGTACACAAGCCCACCCACCCGGGAACCAGCACCAGAAAGGCCGGATTTGCTTGTGGGAAGCAGCAGAAGGGACTGAAATAGGAGAGAGAGCACAGAGCAAGTGCCATTGTTCCCTCTCAGACCCCGCCCCCACATACAGCATCACAACCCAGCGACTGGGTGGACTCACCCTGGTGAACACCTAAGGCTCTGCCCCTCACTACGTAACAGACGTGACCAGACCCCGCCAAAAAATGGCTCAAACGAAAGAATAGATAAAGCACCAGAGCCAATACATCTAAGTGAACAAGGGATAGTCAACTTATCAGATGCACAGTTTAAAGTGCTGGTGATCAGGATGCTCACAGAATTGGTTGAATTTGGTCACAAATTAGATGAACAAATGAAGGCTACACTAAGTGAAATGAAGGAAAATGCAGAGGGAACCAATAGTGATAGGAAGAAAACTGGGACTCAAATCAATGCAGTGGACCAGAAGGAAGAAAGAAACAACCAAACAGAAAAGAAGGAAGAAAGAAGAATTCAAAAAAAATGAGGAGAAGCTTAGGAACCTCTAGGACATCTTTAAACATCCCAACATCTGAATTATAGGGGTACCAGAAGGGGAAGAGGAAGAGCAACAAGTGGAAAACTTATTTGAACAAATAATAAAGGAGAACTTCCCCAGTCTGGCAAAGGAAATAGACTTCTAGGACGTCCAGGAAGCTCAGAGAGTCCCAAAGAAGTTGGACCCAAGGAGGAACACACCAAGGCACATCATAATTACATTATCCAAGATTAAAATGAAGGGGAGAATTCTAGAAGCAGCAAGAGATAAGAGGACAGTCACCGACAAAGGAGTTCCCATCAGACTATCAGTGGATTTCTCAAAAGACACCTTACAGGCAAGAAGGGGCTGGAAAGAAGGTTTCCAAG
The DNA here is from genome assembly GCA_004027475.1 of Anoura caudifer. Classification (NCBI taxonomy): domain Eukaryota; kingdom Metazoa; phylum Chordata; class Mammalia; order Chiroptera; family Phyllostomidae; genus Anoura; species Anoura caudifer. Next base: position 133,696 of record PVKU01001942.1, read on the forward strand.
TCATGAAAGGCAAGGACCTACATCCAAGATTGCTCTATCCAGCAAAGCTGTCATTTAGAATGGAAGGGAAGATAAAGTGCTTCTCAGATAAGTTCAAGTTAAAGGCATTCATCATCACTAAGCCCTTACTATATGAAATGTTAAAGGGAGTTATCTAAGAAAAAGAAGATAAAAATATGAACAGTAAAAAGACAGCAAACTCAGTTATTAACAACCATACCTAAAACAAAAGCAACCTAAGCAAGTAAGTAGAACAGGAACAGAAACACAGAAATGGAGATCACATGGAGGGTTAGCAACAGGGGAGTAAGAGGAGGAGAGATGGGGAAAAGGTACAGAGATAAGCAGCACAGATGGTGGGTAGAAAATAGATGGTGGGGGCAAGAATAGTGTGGGAAATGTAGAAGCTGAAGAACTTACGACACATGGACATGAATTAAAGGGGGGGAATGTGGGTGGGAGGGGGGTGCAGGTTAGAGGGGAATGAAGGCGGGGAATGGGACAACTGTAATAGCATATTCAATAAAATTAAAAAAAGAGAGAATGGGGGAAAAAATGACAAGTGTGGACCCAGGCTTGAGCGGGAGATCATACTGCAGCACTGTTTTCCATGGCTGGACATGGACGTTAGCAAAGGAATCAGTCATCTGCTGAGGAGCCCTTTTAGTGTTCACCCTAAAGCAGGCTGAATTTCAGTGCCTACTGGTTCACAGAAAGCGGATCAGTTTGACCTGCTTACTGTTCCAACCATAAGCTCCATCTGCCATAAATTAGATGCCAGTTCCATTAATGAAGAGGAAAAAGAGGAGAATAAAGCTGAATCCAATATCAAACACAGAATCAAGAGATTATAAAAAGACCAGCCTAGGTCCTTAAATAAAAGTTTTGAACAGTTTCTTGAAAGACTGGATAAATTTCACAGAGAACTTCTCAAGAAGAGTGATCTATAAAATGACTTCTGAAGATAGTAACTCCCCTCCAAACAATGTGGATAACTTCTACTTTCAACCAAGAGTCAAGTACTTCAAGAGCCATTTAATAAATATGGCAGAACCATGTATGCATTTTAATATTCAAAGCAAAATGTCTTTCTCTTGATAAATAATTATGTTAAAAAGATTCCTAAGATCACCGAAAGAGAGTGTCCAGATTCCTGGAACAAAAATGGGAGGAATAAGAGGACTGAAGAAATATTTGTAAAATTTAATATTATACAGAGATAATTCTAAGATTTCTGATATAAATACTCACTTCTACCAGTTGCCATATATTGAGGTAACTGGGCAGTAACACATGCTCCCGGCTTTCATCTCAGCAAACTGGAAACAGCCTCCAAAATTCTGGAGTGAATATTCTAAGTGAATGAGGGTTTTGTCCTTAAGTCTTAGCCCACTTAAGTTAATTACACCTGCAGTGTATGTTCAGTCACTTCTTTGCTTACTGGCATTTTTATAGGTTGGGCAACATCCCACTGCCCATCTTTTAAAAAGTATTTTAAACTAAGCATTTAAACCTACTTTTAATTCCAAAGATGTGAGTTACTAGATAATATTATTTATCTTAAATTTAATATATTAAATTTAAAATTTAAACTTAAAAATAAATATACTTAAATTTAATTTTCAAGTTTTCATTTCTTTCATATTTGATTTTGTGATACATATTCTGAAGTGTCAGATTTCTTTTGTCTGGTTTTACAACCAATCTAAACAAAAGAGCATTCTGGTTTGCATTCTGCCTTCTGAGAAACACTGGAAAGCAAGTTATCAGGCTGATACTTTGTGTAATTTATGAAAATTTTCCTTCCTTTGCATTTGCTTTACCATTGTTTTCTCTATGGCCACACAATCTTTTTCAAAAATTTCAGGTTATATAATGTAGTCAACACACTGAAATGCCCTGCATTTATCTTTTCAATTTTTTAAGAAAAATATTAAAGACTATTATGCAAAATTGAAACACACACACAAAAAATAAAGATACCAATATTTAAGAAGTACCCACAACAAAAAGGAATGATTAGGAAAGAAAGGGGGAAAACCAGGGGCCCTTCTACAGATGTCAGGGAAGAAAGCATGTTAACAATAAAAATACCCAGATCGTCCTGAATCCTTCTGATATAGTGGCACAGCACGTGCACTGCTTTACTACGGATCCGTATTACCACGGATCAAAGTGTGAAAGGTGAGGGAGAAAGAGAGGACTGACAAATACACATACTGGTAAACCCTGAAAGTCTTTTCTTCTAGTAACCACAGCACTATCCTCAGCATGGAAGTAACTATTTTTACTCCTCTTTCAAAACCACATTTTCTATAGAACATTAAAAATAGGGATAAATTACTAACCCTGTGTCCAACAAACTGTCTTACAATGAGTACATATGACTAGATTCTACAGAATGAAGTGCATTATAAAAATCTAATAAACCTTCCTCACTTACTAGACCCAGTCAGTACAATGTAATTACAGGTTCGCTTGCCTCTCTCTTCCCTCTTTCCCCAAGTTTACAGGTATGTAATAAATAAATATTTGTTCTAATTTGCTTTGTTATTTCCTTTTTCAAATGTGTATTGAGTAGCTGATGTGATATATTTATGGGCTTCTTAGTTTAATTACGTAAAATGAAATGTATAGCCGCACAGAGCACAGAGACAAAACAAAGACAGTAACAGCACGCACTTCTCAGTGGTGTGCATCTACACAGACCCAGAGAGCCACCTAGAGGGAAACAACCACGGAAGTATTCAGTGTGCAATGCTCCAGTACTGTCAGCACTCAGGACCTCGAATTCACCTTCCATAAAACAGTATTTGTTGCCCTGTCTCTGAGAGTTTTCCTCAGGATATGAACTATATGTAAATGTGTTACACTAATAAAAATAAAAATTATCCTGTTTCCTTAATGTATCTTCAAAATATTTTACTGTAACACTGAGCAAGTATATGACAAAAAATATTTATGTATGGAAAATAAAGAACCATGGCACTTTATTTAATCAAAATAATCCAAACATGTTTCCATTAAAGATTATAGAACATCATTTCAAGAATTCATGTTATTATTAATGTAAAATCCCTGCCATACTAAAATTATTTTACCTTTTTTAAAAGCTGGGAAAATACAAACAAGTGAGTTTCTGAAATATTTTTATTCTTGTTTACGAGTTTTTTAAAAAGTTACAGATCTTTAAGCCCAATTTTTTCAATTAACCATTTTCTAGAAATCCTCTATAAACCTTCTCACCCACAGATCTGGGTCAGATGCCCCTTCAGTAACCTATTGAAAACCACTATGGTTTCATGCTACTGAAATCCTACTCATCCTTGGAGGCCTATCTCAAACAGTGCTGTCCTCTTTCTGCGTGAACTAGCTATGGCTCTCCCTATAGTGAGCACCTCCTACACTTTGTACATCTTTTAGGCATGTGTATTATGCTGCTTCTTTTGGGGGATTTATCTACATGTTTTATACCCCACATGCTTTTAGTTCCTTGAGGGGAAGAGCACATATTCACTCACTGTCATGTCCTCTAAAAGATATAATACTTGTGGTAGAATTATTTGTTTATCTGCTAGGAATTAAAAACGGCCTAAAATTATCTTCATTATTAAAGTGTTATCAAAGAAGTGCAATATTGCTCTAGTAGGCTACATCTGCATTACAAAGTAAAATGCTTACTTCGTAATGATCTCAGAGGCAAATTTTTAAAAAAGTGAACATAACTACCTCACACCAACTAGAATGGCTATAATTAGAAAAATGGAAAATAAGTGCTGGCAAAGACATACAGAAATGGGAACCCTTGCTGGGGGAAATGTAGAACAATGCGGTCACTGCAGACAACAGGGCAAGGGAGGAGGGCAGGAGAGCCTATCTGTGACTACGGAACACCCGGCACAGTACAGTGACCAGCCTTCCGTCCTAGAGCCAAAAATAAGGCCCCCCAAAGGGGGGGGGGGCAATTACAATGCTTTCAAAGAAAGTGAAAGTCACATTTAATCTAAGAAGATTATCTCTTTACATATAATAGATTACTATCACAAAACATTTACTGTAAAAACTAATTTAACTAATAAATGAGACTTGTCATTATTCTGGATAGTATAACCTCTATACTAATTCTATACCCTCAAACAAAATAAAAGTATCTTCAGAATAGATATTTTGGTATATAAAAAATTTTATGCACTTAGGGAAACTTGTTTTTTAAAGAAGTAATTTTTTCTAAAATACTTTCAAAATGCCAAAAAAATCTCTATTAATGATTATATTATTATGTGGGCACAAGAGTCTATGAACAATTTTTAAAGTTCCATGGAAAAAAATAATACATGTCTATCAACAATTGAATCTGAAAACACAAAATAAATAAGCAGAACAGAAAAAGAATCATAGATACAGAGAATGTTTTGATAGTTGCCAGAAGGGAGGGCATGCCCACTTGTCTGGGGCATGGGTGAAAAAGAAGAAGAGATTAAGAAATACAAATTGGTGGTTACGGAATGGTTATGAGGATGTAAAGTACAGCACAGAGAACAGTGTAGTCAAAGAACATATGCCATGACCCATTGTCACATGGTCATGGGAAATGGTGTGGGGATGGCCTGAGGGAGTAAGGGAGCAGGGTGGAGGGGGCGAAAGGGGGAAAATTGAGACGACGGTAATAAAATATAATTTTAAAGAAATAATCATTCAAAACTAGGTCCCAAAAGGAATATGAGTTATGTATTATCTATTTATCTCTTCTATACCAAGTTATTCCAGATCTTACAACAATTAAAAGAGGAAATTTTGGATTCCCCTCATATAAAGTCAATCACATTCATTCATTTATTATTTGACCTACTTATAATATCTCTGCCTTAGCCCAAAACTATTATTCAATTTTAATAGTTTACTATAGAAAGATCTTTTTAAAAAGACCACCATTTAGAAATAATCTAAGGAAAAATTCAAGAAAGTTAAGGACTGAACTATACCCTTACTTATAGAAGAGGTACCAAAGACAGATGTACCTGCATTTCCATTTTTAAAATGTGAATTATAAGATGACACTGTGGGGGAAACAACATTAAGCTGCCATAGTGCTCACGCTGGGACTATACACACCACTGATCACCTACCCCAGCTGCGCAGGACGTCAGAATGCCAACCAGGTTCTCAAAGGCAGAGTCACTGTAACTGAACCAGACACATACCACAGAGCACATTCGACTGGGGAGGGGAACACAGAACAACCTAATGAAACGCAACAATTCTAGAGTAAAAATGTGTGCACAGAATAACTTTTAGAAGGCGTTAACTGTTTATGGAGAGTCTGACCTCTAGTGGTTATAAAGGATGGCTACATAACTCCAAGGGATTTTTTTTTAAAAACTGCCATTTTGAGTCACATGCGGAAAATGAAATAAAAAGGGGAAAAAAAAATCAAGTGTTCCTATTGAATCAAATTTCTATCAAAGGAAGAGAAATCCAGACCATTACAAATATGAAAGCTGCCTCAAATTACATTTTAGCTTATAGTATTCCCATTGATTGTACTTCATAAAGTCATACAGAAAACTCTCTCATCTAAATTCCTTATTTCACAGATGAAGAATGTGAGAGTCAGAGAATTTTAGGAACTCGTATAGAATGAAAGAAAGTAAACAAATATAAAAAAAGAGGTAACTAGGAACTTCTTTAACCATGAGGTAAAAGAAAAAATGGTCAACCAAAATAGAGTATGCTGCACAATTTCCATAGCAACAGATTTATTTAAGAAGTAGTCATATTTCTTTTGAATGCCTGACATGCAAGCACAGCTCTCAAACTCTTCCTTTCATGTACTGGGCCCTGGAGAATGGTGTTACTTGTGGGGAAACACCACCGGTCGAAGATTCAGAGTGCTGCCACATGGCAGCCAGTTACTCAACAGCCGCAAAATCAGCACTTCCTCCACACTCCAACTCTGTTAATCATCTGGGCCACGCATTCCCCACCACCACCAGTACTGGTTAAATCTCCTCCACATTCTTCCCTCAGTAGATTCTTAAACAGTAAGGGTATTCTACCCTATGCTCTCTTCTCACTGCATATCCATTTACAAGGCTTCATTTACATCAAGAAATCAATACTTCCCAAGTTTAGAAATCCAGCCTAAAGCTTCTTCCTTTGCTCCCAACTTATAGGTCCAAAAGCCTACAAAGTGATTATACTTTAATGCCCCCACCAGAATTTTTAACTCTCCACATATAAAGTTAAAAACATCTTGATGCTCAAATCTTTTCTTCTTCCGGTACTCGCTTCCTGAATGACCTACCACCTAAAAACCTGGGTGTCATCCTTGAGTCTTCCCCTCATCCTCCACTTCCAGGCCCAAGTCAAATCAATCACTACCTGCTCATTCTCCCTGACTACAGTTACTTACACCACCACTTTCTTAGTTTAGGCCACCATCATTACTAGCCCGCTTCCTGGCTTGTCTACCAGTCTTAATTTCTCCAAGTACTACACCTGTGCCCCACAAATTCCAAATTTATTCCTGAACTTGTGTTTTTAAAGCTCAAATCATATCAATTAAATTACACTCCTCTTTGTACCTCCTCTATGGCTCACCACCAATCTTTGGAGAAGATCCAGACATCTTAACAAGGTTTCCTAAGTCACAAGACTCTACAGAATATAGCTACACTTGTGTGTTCAGCCTCATCTTTACTTGTTCCCCCACTACCAACCAGTCCACTTTTCTCTCTGCACCAATCCATTCTCAGCTACTTTTAAGTATGTGAACATACCATGCTATTCCCTGCAACTAGATATGAAAATGGTATCCCTGCTACCTGGTTTCTACTTATTTTCTCCCTCTCCCTTATTCCTTTACTTAGATAACTCCTGCTCGTCATGATACCTCACCCAAGGCAATACAAAAAGACCTCCCAACCAAAAGAGATCTCCAAAGCTTGGTTAGGTTTCCCTCCTGTGTGCTCCCTATACTTGGCCTTATCATAGCTACTAAATCACTGGATTGTGGTATCCATTCATTTGTTTCTCTTCCACACCAAACTGTAAGCTCCTTGAGCTTATAGTGCAGTCCCTGGCACATAACACATACTCTTCAGTGGTTGTTTTAACAAATGAGTAAAACCTGCAACACACCACAAAACCCTCTGCTGTACTCTAGACTTATTACATTTCTAGTTTTATAAAGCACCCTCAAAGGTATATCCAGAATAATAAAGAAATTGTACAAAGAGATGCTGCAATGATCAGGTTACAGTGAAGATATTTTGCATATGTGATTACCATGCATAATCAGCTCATTCTGAGAAACAGAGAATACCCTGAGTGATCTGGATAGGTCTGATCCAATTAGTTAAAGGCCTTATGAACAGAACTGAGGTTTCTCTGAGAAAGAAGAAATTCCACCTGTGGACTACAGCTTCATCTTCTATTTGAAAGTTTCTGGTCCTTTCTGACTGCCCGCGCTGCAGATTTCAGGCTAACCTAGCCAGCCCCCACAACCACATAAGCCTATTCCTTTCAATAGATATCTCCATATTTTGTTTCTCTGATGGAACAGGCACCTACTAAACAAAAGTACACATCAAACCAGACCATAAATATAAAATGATAAAGAGATCAAAAAGACTAGCAAAGAAAAAAAAATTTTTTTAATCCTCACCCAAGGATATGTTTGCTGATTTTGAACAGGGAGAAAGGGAGGGAAGGGAGAGCAAGAGAAACATCGATTAGTTGCCTCCCATATGCACCATGACCAAGGATCAAACCCACAATCTAGGTAAGTGCTTTGACTGGGAATCAAGCCTGCAACCTTTTGGTGTATGGGATGATGCTCCAATGAACTGAGCCACCCAGCCAGGGTGAAAATTAATTTTAATTGAGACCCTGTGCAATGCAATTTACAGTCACTGTTTAATCATCCCACCAATAAAAGTTGCAGTTATTCTCATTCTTCATTCAGCATATATTTGAGTACCTATCACATGCCAATCACTGACAGTCATTGTTCTAGATGTGTGGAATACAGCCTGAAAGCACACAGACTAGGCCCCTGCTCTCATGGAGCTTAGAGTATGGGTGGTTACAGAGCATGCCTCTGTTCACACAGGTGTATATGAAGGTGCCATAATTTCAACCTGTATTGAGTGGCTCCAAAGCTACTGTTCTTTTCATTTAATTCCAATGGTACAAGACATATTTACCCTGGAAGAGCCTAACAAGCTGTGTAGTGAGAAAATGTGTGCTACAAGGGACATAAAGTGGCCTGTGCCCAGATCCCACTGTGTATAGTCCAGACAGCAAGTTCCCCAGGAAAACAGAGGATGACATAATCGCTAAGACATGGGGTAAGAGGAAGATTCTGTGGAAGAGGCAGGAAGATTTGAGCAACTTCTTGAAAGAACACTAGTTGAGAACTGAAGCACCCCGAAAGTTAAGAAGCACAGCATGAACAAGAACTGGGAACACATGTGAGGTTATTTAAAAAAAACTGAGTAGTACAGTTTGAGAAAAGCAGGAAGTCTCGATCTGGAAGCTGTGAAAGGGACTAGCCCTACTTCCCACGATCACCTCAATCCTACTCCCCTCCCCATGTCGACTTCAAAAATCTTCACAGCACTGGGTTTGTCTGAGGCTTTTTTTTTTTTTTTAATTATCAAATGGACTGAAGAAAATGGGGCAGGGTGTAAATGACCAGTCAAAAAAAATTCTGGATTCACTGAGGTTGGGAATGAAAAGGCACAAAGATAGGGTTTTTTTACAAAAAGGTATAAAAGTATCTAGGAAAGTCACTAAAAAAATAATGGAAGCACTGACTGAAGTAGTCAAAGTGCTGACCCAAAGGCTGAACGGAATCGTCCAAGAAAGTACTCAGCACCACCTCATTCATAGTAGGTATTTAATCAATGTCCCTTTAAAAAAACAGTTTCACTGAGATAAAATCTGTATACTACACAATTTAGCCTTTTAAAGTGTACAGTTCAATGGTTTTTAACATACCAATAGTGTTGTGATTGTATCTTCTATACAACTTAATGTTAGAACATTTTCATCACCCCAAAAAGAAATTCCATAACCATTAGCAGTCACCCTCCACCTAACCCCCAGCCAGACAACCACTAATTTACTTTCTATTTCTACAGGTTTGCCTATTTTGAATATTTCCTATAAACAGAATCATACGCTATGTAGTCTTAATAAATGTTTCTTGAATATGAATCAGAACCTCTGGAAGAAGAGCTAGTTCTGAGAAGAAAATAATGAGTTTATGATGCATTACTGTGAGACAATGATACCAATCTACTGGTGATGCAAAGAGTCACCTGATGATGCAACTGAATGTTTATGCAAAGCATTATATCTTCCAACACCAAGATTCTAGGTCACCCAGATAAAAGACACTGAAACAATTAGGGAGGCTGAAATTCCTCAAGAAAAAAGATTGCGGAACACAAAAGGGAGAACTGATTGCATTTAAGAAGACCTACTAATGCACTGGACAAAAAACTAAATAAAAGAGAAAGAACAGCCTCAGAGGCAAGACAATTAGAACACAATTACAAAGACTAAGGAAGAGGAGCTGCCTGTAGTATAGAAGGCAATAGAATTCAAGGAGGAGGAAGACTGAAAAAAGACTCTAGGATTTTGTAACTTTAGAAAGCTAAGTTTCAATAGTATGTGTTTGTAGTTGAAAAAGAAATGGAAGGTTTTATGAGAAAAATGAGTAACAAAATTTGCACAGAAAAAAACACTATCCAGCCATCATAGAGTTTTGAGAAGGACAAAGGCAAATGCATAAGCAAAATATTTCAAGAGTGCAATATTCTTAAATATAATGTACAATTATTCCTATGAATTTTTTGGACATATTCTCACATTACTGGGCATAAAAAAAATGTTGTATAGACTTATTTTCTTTAGAGTGAGATCCACCAAAAGTCTTTTGTCATTTTAAAACATAGATGTCATCATTCCCAGGGTTACTCTATCATGTTTTAATGCATGTAGAATATCAAATATATATGTATATATATCTCACAATTACACTTTATATAAACAAATAAAAACACTGATCTCTCTCCTACCCTATGTAATGATGTTTTTTAAGGCTGTGAGACCAGTCATGGAAGAAGTATAGATAATTAGGCAGCCGCTAAAAACGAAATTCATGTCATAATGGAGCCTGAACCTGTCAACAGCTCACTTTATACTCTTAGATAAATAATATAGTGTCTTTAAATTGTAAAAATAAGTTTAACTCTTCAATTGAAAAAACTTCAGTTGACAGGATTTTAAAATAGTTCCTTTTTAAAGGAAGTTAAAAATGTGACATGTGATGTAATTTTCTAAAATATATCTATGCATAACTTTTAATTATACAAAGGAATCCTCAGGGAACCAACTTGCACAAGAAGAACAAAAGATGGCTTGAGGCTACACTACAGTGATAGCAAAATGGGAAAATGAGTCTCACTATAAAGATCTGCAGACGTGAAATGTCACTCACCTTTTTAAACATAACTAGTGAGATGACCGCTGATGCTGTGAAAAGTGCTGCTATGAATATCATCATGATTCCAACAGGAATACTTCGGTTGAGACCAGTAAGGGATGAAATCCAACCACTAAGAAGTAATAAAAAGGAAAGTATAATTAGGCAAATAAATCAATGCACACTTTTTAAAAAATAATATAACAACTAACACATATTTAGCTTAGAGCCAAGCAACATTCATATTCTTTACACATGTTAACTCATTTAATTCTCACAACCATCCTGTAAGAAAGTGCTGTTTTAACCCCTACTTTACAGGTGAGGAACTGAGTCACAGAGATATTCAGTACCTGCCCAAGGTCACAGAGCTAATAAATGGCATAGTCTGAATTCAAACCCAGACATCAAACTCTAGCCCCTAAGTGTGTAACACCAGATTTTATATTTTTTAGGCCTAGGTGTTCATTATTACTTTTTTAAAGTTCATTTTAAGTTCTGCTTAATTATAAAAAAGATATTTTCAACCATATATCCAGCAAAGGTTAGCAACCAGAATACATAAAGAACTTTTGAAGCTCAACAGTGAAAAGAAAAAAAGAAAGAAAAGAAAATCAATAGGAGAATGGGCAAAAGACATGAAAAGATATTTCAACAAGAGGATACAAAGATCTCAGATAAGCAAATGAAAAGATGTTCAACATCATGAATCATTAGGGAAATACAAATTAAAAACCTCAGTTAGAAATCACTACACACCTATCAGAATGGCTAAAATAAAAACAGTGACAACACCAAATGCTGGTGAGGATGTGGAGGCTGAATCACTCATACATTGTTGGTGGGAATATAAAATGATACAGCCATTCTGGATAAGAGTCTGTCAGTTTCTTAAAAAACACTAAGCATGCAACTGCCACATGAATGAACAATCACAGTCTTGAGTATTTATCACAGAGAAATGAAAACTTATATTCACAAAAAACTTGTTCACAAATCTTTATAGTGGCGTTATTCATAATAGCCCCAAAACTGAAAAATCCAGAGTCCTTCAACTCTGGTTAAGCAAACTGTGGTACATCCACACCATCAAATACCTCTCAGAAATAAAAAGGAATGAACTACAAATAGACACAAAACCTTGGATGAATCTCCACTGTACAATTCCACTTATATAACATTTTTGAAAAGACAAAATAACAAGGATGACGAACAGATCAGTGATTGCTGCAGTTAAGGAGGAAATGGAGGCAGGAGGAGAAGTGAATGTGACTATAAAAGGGCAACACAAGGGATCCTTTGGTGCTGGAAATGTTCTCTACCTTAACTATACCAATGTCAAGATCCTGGTTTTGACATTACACCAGTTTTACCAAGATATCATACCCAGACATTACAATTGGAGAAAACTGGGTACCTGCAATCTCTTTGCATTATTTATCACTGTTTGTGAATCTACAATTAACTCAAAATAGAGTTTAATTTTTTAAAAACCTGCTGAATTACATGAGGTCTGTCTTAAAACTGGTCATCTTGTATGCACCCCCACTAGCAGATCCCTGTGCTATTTCATTACTGTTCATGCTGCTACGCTCAATTTTACCAGTTTTTCTAAGTCTGTGCTAAAAAGCAAGACATTAATTTCATAACTAAAAAAACTTGTGCTGTTAACATATGCAGTATTTTTAATTAAATATTTAAAACATTTCTGTTCCCTCAAATGTCAAAGACTAAAAACTTTTAAAATGATAATGAATACTACTTTTTCCTAGAACTGATTTAAAATACCTATATAAATCCTCTGCATGTATATACAAGCCCATTAGGAGATCTGATTGCCAGTCACTACTCCAATTCAGTAGTAGCACACTAAACGTAAGTCCTCAATGTACTCTATAGTTACACGCCCATTTCAGTTTATGTACACAGCACAGTAAATTAGCCTCATACATGCTTTCAGCTTACAAGAAGTCATATGCATGCACCTCAGTTATTAAAAAAAGAAGAGATAGAGGAATAATTTTAGAGATGTCTACTCTTCTACCTGCCATCTCATTCAAGGAATGTTTGCTCTGGAGTGCATGAACAGAGATATAAATAAGCTATTACCTCCTAGCCTGGGTCCAAGAGTGTCCATTTCTGAGGATCCCCCACTGAGTGACTATTTTGCCACACTAAGACTGATAATGTTGTTTAAAAATATATGTATGGATTTGGAAGCAGCCCAAGTGTCCATCAGTAGATGAGTGGATAAAAAAGCTGTGGTTCATTTACAGAATGGAATACTACTTGGCCATAAAAAAGAAGGAAAACTTACCCTTTGCAACAGCATGGATAGACCTGGAGAACATTATGCTATGTGAAATAAGCCAGTCAGAAAAAGACAAATACCATATGATTTCACTCATATGTGGAATGTAATGAACTAACAAACAAAAGAGAAACAGACTCATAAACAGAGAACAGCCTGACAGTTGTCAGAAACAAGGGGGACTGCAGGGCTGGGTGGAAAAGGTGAAGAGATTAAAGAAAAAAACCCTCATAGATACAAACAACGATATGGTGATTTCCAGAGGGAAAGGGTAGTGGAGGGAGGTAGAAGAGGGTAAAGGGGGGAATAAATGGTGACAGAAGGAGATTTGAGATGGGATAGTGAACACACAATACAATATACCGATGATGTGTTATAAAATTGTACACTTGAAACCTATATAATTTTATTAACCAATGTCAACCCAATAAATTAAAAAAAAATGTATAAGTGTATGCAGTGATTCCACTTTTCAAAACAGGTGTCCATATGCACATGTATACGAAAACATGTTTGTATACCTAAAATAGTACTTTACACACATTAGGTCCCCTTTTCCTTGAAATCCTTGAATTTCTTTTCTTTCCCTTCCACTATCCTTGGCCCTCCTATCTACCTAATCACTCCTCAGTCTCCTTTTCACTCTTCTTCTCAGCACTTGTTACATATACATTTTATTTAAACTAGATATAATATGCTATTTTTAATTAACATTTTTTCCATCATAATTTTCAAATAGAATGGTTTGCCCAAAGGTTATGACTTAGACAAGTTTTAAATACTAAAAAAATGTAGTTTTTACTGCTGTTTACTTTTGCTAATCTAGCTTTTCTCTGTTAACTACTTAAAAAATTTTTTAAATTGATTTTAGAGAAAGAGAGGAAGAGAGAGAAATAAAAAGAGAGAGAAAGAAATGTCCTTTTGGTGTTTCACTTATTCATGCATTCGCTGGATGATTCTTGCATGAGCCCTGACCGGGGAAGGAAACTGCAACCTCGGTGTATGGGAACAACACTCTAATTTAGCTAGCCAGCCAGGGTCTCTCTGTTACCTATTTTTAGGAAGCCAAAAATTACTTACAGATAATAGATGAACACATTAACTACAGTAATTAAGTGACTTACCAGTTGCCCCAGTTGTGAAATCCTGCAGCCTGTAGAACGTGTACAGCGAACTGACAAATATAGACGAAGAAGAATACAAAGAATCTGAATGAACTGTCACTCCTTTTTGTAAAAAAAAAAAAGGGGGGGGTAAAATGTCATTTTTCTCAATACCTTTACATTCACATGCAGATTGACACTCAACATTTAAAAAATACATATTTTAAAAAATACCTATGGCAACTACCTGAGGCTTAAAATTATAATAACAATAATTTATGTGAATTCTTTGTTCAAATACTAGATGATATTTTTATTATTGCAACCTCAATTTGTCCTTTCAATTTCTAACTGTACCACAAAATATCTTGGCAAAAATTTGTTTTCCTCGTTTTTCGTACAAAATAGCTTCACTGAATTATAATTAAAATACAATAAACTTCAAATATTTAAAATGTACAATTTGATGGTTTGACATATGTATATACCTGTGAACCTTCTCCAATAAAAACAGTAAACATATCCCAAAGTTTCCTTGTGCCCATGAGTAATCCCATCCTCCCCACCCCACCCACTATTTTGTCCCTATAGCTTTCATATTTTAGTTGTGTGTAAATGGGATCATACATCATATACTTTTTTCTCATCTGCCTCTTTCACTTGTCCCAATTATTCTGAGATTCACTCATGTTGCATATGTCAAAAGTTCACTCCTTTTCATTGCTAAGTAGTATTGCACCATACGGATACACCAGTTTTATTCACTCACCTGTTAATAGACATTTAGGTTGTTTCTAGCTTTTTACTATTTTAGGTGAAGCTGCTATAAATATTCATGTATAAGTTTTCATGTGAACATATATTTTCTTTTTTCTTGGGTAACTACCTAGAAGTGGAATAGCTAGAACACATGGTAGATATAATGTTTAACTTTTTAAGAAGCTGCCAGCCCTGGCCGGGTGGCTCAGTTGATTGGAACATCGTCCCATGCACCAAAAGGTTGCAAGTTTGATTCCCAGTCAGGGCACAGACCTAAGTTGTGGGTCTGATTCCTGGTAAGGGTGCATAAGGAAGGCAACCTATCAACTGATGTTTCTCTTTGATATTGATGTTTCACTTGTGTTCTCTCCCCTCAACTCCCACCTTCCACTCCTCAGATGATGATTTGGGGGGTGGGGGAAGAAAAGAAACTGCCCAATTGTTTTCCAAAGGATTTATTCCATTTTATAGTGCCAATGGCAGTCATAATTATTCCAATTCCTCCACATCTAACACTGGTATGATCAATCCTTTAAATTTTAGCCATTCTAACAGGTATATTATGGTATCTCATTTGATTTCAATTTACATTTTCCTGATACCTAATGGTTCTGAGCACATCTTCATGTGCCTTCTGTCCTCCATCTATCAACTTTGATAAACTGTTAAAATATTTTTCTGAGGTTCTACTTGGGTTATTTTCCTTATTGTTGAGTTTTATGAGTTTGGCTATTCAAGTCCTTTATCAGATATATTCTTGGCAGGATTTTCTCTCAGTCTGTGGCTTGTCTTTTCATTCCCTTAAGAGTATCTTTTAAAGAGCAGAAGTTTTGCCCTTTTACGACTCCAATTTATCACTCTGTTTTTATGGATCTTGATTTTATTGTTATAGCTAAGAAATCTTTGCCAAAGCCAAGGACACAAAGATTTTTTTCCCTATTTTTCCTTAAGTTCCCTGAAAGGAGAACCTAACAGTCTTTACATCACACTTACAAACTCTATCACAGGGGTGTCAAACTCATTTTAACTGGGGGCTACATTAGCCTCATGGGTGCCTTGAAAGGGCCGAAATCAGTTTAGGACTGTATAAGTGTAACTACTCCTTAACTGTTAAGGAGTTGAAATTACATTCAACTCTCTGAAGGCAACCGCCAGGCTGATGTGGCCTCTGGTGAAAACAAGTTTGACACCCCATGCTCTATTATTATAATAATATCAATTCCTGAGCTTTAAACATGATTTTAAACTTAAAATCAAGTATCTTTACATAAAAGAATTAAACTGACTTTTTGGTTCATACTCTAGATCCAAAAGATAAGTGAAGTCACAGGGCAAACTGCTACCACAGACAAATGAATACAAAATCAAAACTTAACAGAGCAAAAACCCATGAACAAAAAAGCCTTCACAGAAACCACAGTAGGAGAAATTGCTGGAGGCTCAAGTGGACAGCTCTGAGAGCAGGGAGACCTACTCATGGGAGAGGCCCTATGCGTTTGTGAGTTCTACCACCAAGAGCTCAACCTTGTTCTCAGAAAGTATCAGGGGGAAATCCCCTCATGCTAGCTGCAGGAAGAAAGGAAAAGGAACCATTTGGAAATACTCCAGATCACTCTATTCTTAACCAGGTTAGCAAAAGCCTAAAGTGCTGGGGTCTTATTAGAGCCTAACCTATGTAAAAAACAATATAAATGGAGCCACTCTGAAATGGAGTCAGAGCTGTCATTCTAAAGAGACTGTCTTGCACATCTTACGCCTCAAACCTCTGGAATGTTGAAAAGGTAAAATAACCTTTGGACTGTGTCTAAAACAGCACTGTGCTCCAAAGAATTATTTCTAAAGATAACAAGAAAACAGTTATTTTGACTACTAGACTGAAAATTAACATTGTCTAAAATTACTGTCACTAGGTTAGCTTATCTGCACCAATAGAAATGTCTTCCTTCTACTGAGATAATTGTTCCCTTCCCTTTCTCATAAATATCCCTTATCTTTGTCTCCTAATTGGGACACTATTTGAGTTTCTGCCTGAATGAGTGCTTCCCAGAATAGCTATTCTTTTTTATCTCAAGTGCTTGTTGCCTACCACTTTGGCTTTATTATTGGGTAAAGGGAAATAGCAAACTCCTACTCTAGCCATCTGTCCCACCTAAGGAAGAAGGGCCACTGAGAAGCATGGGTGAAGTTCACAGTCCAGAGGCACAGGCACAACTAAAAATTACAAGGCATATTAAAATGAAAAAAAATCAAGTTACAAATTTACAACTATTATTGATTAGTATGCTAAAGGCTTTCATGGATAAAGTAAGTGGCAAGCAAGAACAGATTAGAAATATAAATAGAGAGATGGAAATTCTAAGAAAGAACCAAATAAATGCTAGAGATCAAAAACACTGTAAAAGACATGAAGACTGCCATTATGGGTTTATTAGTAGACTGGACATGGGGAGGAAACAATCTTGAGCTTGACAGTCTCTCAACAGTACCCTTCAAAACCAAAAAGTGTAGAGAAAAAAATTTAAAAAAAGGAATACCAAGGACGGTGGGACAACTACAAAAGGGGTAATATTCATGTAACAAACAGAAGAAGAAGGAAAGGAACAGAAGAAATATTATAAACACTGATGACTGAGAATTTCCCCAAATTAATGTCAGATTACCAAACACCAGATCCAGGAAGGTCAGAGAACACCAAACAGGATTATACCTAAGTAAATTGTAATCAAACCACAGAAAATCAAATGTAGAGAAAGGGGGGGAAAAAAACACATTAACTACAGAGAATACAGGTAAGAATTATATCTGACATCTCCTCAGAAACCATGAAAGAGGAGAGTACAGTAAAATACTTAGTGTTGGGGGAAAAATAAATACCGACCTAAAATTCTATACCCTACAAAATTATTCTTCAAACGTGAAGAAGAAAAAGACTTCCTCAGGCAAACAAAAGTTGAAGGAATTTGTTGCTAGTAGATCCGCCTTACAAGAAATGTTAAAAGTAGTTCTTTAGAAAAAAAAAGTCTGTTCAATGTTAATATAATGAAAACAGTTTGTGCAGTATCAATGTAACCTGGCAGCCAAGGAGAGTAGACTGAAATGTACATGCGTGAACAATGACGACTTCACTGTACTAGTCAGCGGAGGTGGTAGATGCCATTGAGGGAGCACATGTACTGTGTGGCTATAGCATTCAGAATGACTGAGAAAGTACAGCAATGAATCTGCATCAAATTTTGCTTGAACATTCAAATTTTAAGCTTGAACATTTCTCCATGGAAACTACTTGGATGATTCAGAAGGCTGCAGCTGTGGGCAACTGGTGATTGGCAGCTTTATCACGACAACATGCCCACTCATGCATCATGTCTCATGCAGAGTTTTTCTGCGAAACATCAAATCACCCAGGTGACTCAGATCTGCTACATGAAAACTTTAATTTTTTTATTCTTAGTTAATCTAACAGTCTGTTCAAAATGCAATGCTATATTTGATTATATATGCTTGTGTGTGTATACTTATATACAAGTGAAATGAAGGACAGCAATGATGAAAATGAAAGGAGGGAGGAATTAGGATTATTTTGTATTATAAGGTACTCATACTACCTAAGATGTGGTACAGTGTTATTTAAAAGTGAATGTGGATTAGTTGTAAATGCATATCATACACTTCAGGAATGAGGTAAGTATAACCTGCTTTACATCACAGCCTTTCGCTGTTGTACTGTAATTTCAAGCTAATGCAGTAAAACAAGAAAAGAAAAGATATTAAGTCTGGGAAGGCAGAAATAAAACTGTCCTTGTTCACAATTGACATGATTGTATATGAAGAAAATCCAAAAGAATATGCAAAAAACAGCCCTCCTGGAACTAATAATTATAGCAAAGTTGCAGGATACAAAGTTAACGTAAAAAATCAATTGCTTTCTTACAGAGCAGCAATTTTCAACTGGTGTGTCACAAGGATTTTTAAAACATGCAATGCCTGAATATTTAGGGGCATTGACCTCTTTTTCCTTTAGATTGTCAAATAAAACAATGGCAATGGCCAATATAACAATAGCAGTACAGTGTGTATGAATCAGAACTATACCTATTTTTTTGTCAGATCAGCAAAAAATATGCTTTGTTGTGCCACAGAATTTTAGTAATTAGTTTATGTATGTCATGAGATGAAGAAGGTTGAAAATAGCTGCTATAGAGCAGTAATGAACAAGTAGAATTTGAAATTCAAAACAATTCTCAGCTCAGTTGGTTAGGGCATCATCCCCATACACCAAAGCTGAGGGTTTGATCCCAGGTCAGGGCACACACAAGAAACAACCAATGAATGCATAAATAAGTGGAGCAACAAATTTCTCTCTATCTCTCTCTCTCTCCCCCCACTCCCTCAAACCAATAAAAAAAAAAAAAAAAAAAAAACAGCAACAGCACCCCCAAAATGAAATACTTAGGCACAAATCTAACAAAATATGTAGAAGATCTACATGAAGAAAATTACAAAACTCTTCTACTCCAGGCACTTTGAAAAAGCAGGGTTCTTCAGAGAAGACAACAATGCTGGGAAAAATAGAAGGCAGCAGGAAAAGAGGAAGACCAAATATGTGAATTGATTCCATGAAAGAAGCCATTGATATGAGTCTACAGGAGCCGAGCAGGGTTGTTAAGGACAGGACACTGTGGACATACTCATTTATAGGGTCACCAGCAGTTGGAGCCAACAATAACATGTAACAACAAATCTGATAAAATAAATCAAAGAAATAAATAAATGGAGAGATATTCCACGTTTGTGGATAGGAAGAGTCAATATTGGCAAGATGTCAGTTTGTTCCAACTGGTTCTATAGATTTCTTTACTCAAAAGAGTAAAAAACTTAAGTCTACATAAAAACTTGCATACAGATGTTGACAGCAGCTTTACTCCCAATAGCCAAAAACAAAGCAACCAAGATTTTCTGCAGTAGCTGAATGAATAAAGGAAATCTGGTACATGCAATGGTGGAGGAGGGAGTGGAAGTTATACTCAGCTCCTCCCAGGACCAATCTGGAATTACAACTAAATTGTGGAGAAATCATCCAGAATAAACAACTGAACACTAGTGGGAGAGAAGTCTTATAACCACGGAGAGACAGAAGAACAGCTTCAACACAACACAACTGGTAGGGAATGTGGAGGAGATGCAAGAGGGCTGGCTGGGCCCGCACAGGAGGGCTAAAGTGCTGAAGAGATATCTCAGTGGCCAGGGGATCCCCCAGAGAAGTATGGGGTCTAAACCCCAAGCTGGGTTCCCCAGCTAGCAGTACCAGAACCCCAAAAGTACATAGATAACATCCAGCTGTGAAAAGTGGCAGGGTTTCTCTCTGACAGAGATGGACGGCTGGATACACAGAGAGACATTTAAAGGGCCAACTCATAAATTTTTCATATGCAGCTACATACCCAGGGTTCTGGCAAAGAGAGGGGGTGGGGCAGAGTGGACTAGAGACAACTGAGGAGAGACTGGGGATGATGCTTTGGGTTAAGAACTGAGAGAGAAGCTGCGAGGAACCCAGTACTGAGTCATTCCCCACACTGTAGGCGCCATCTTGCTCAGGCAGACCATTCACATCTGACTGGCATCAGTCAGAGGGGAAGCAATAGCCCCGCACCCAGGAGGTACTATACCCAACCTGTGATGCTTAAGTCTGAGTTCTGAGTACAGAGTGACTAGATTAACAGCTGAAGGAGACAGCCACAGATAGTAGATCCCTGGTAGTCTCCAATAGGCTGCCTAAGGCCAGACTGAGACATCTGACATCACTAGAGGCAGATCCAGAGGGAAAAAACAGTGGTAAATACTAGGTGGTACCAAGACAAAATCCAATGTGGTCTTCTCCATGATTTGCAATATATTCTTTCTTGAATAGTTTAACATTCATTTCTTGTCCTTCAAGTTTGTGCATATTAAGTCACTAGATTTTGTATTATAGTTTATTTCTCATATTTTGTTCCTCCCTTCTCTTATTCCATTTTACCTATTTCTTTCCTCTTATTATTTTTGTTTTAAATTTTGTTTTCTCTCTTGATATAACTTTATTTCCATTCCGCACTCCTACTATTTTTCCCCATCCAGCCTCTCAAAACCAATTTGCTTGTCAATGGTCATCTCACATTCTTTTTCCCACTCTGAGAATACTTGCATTCTATCTCCACCTTTAGCAATCTTTGCTTCTTGGTTGTAGATAGGGTAGTTGTTATTGCATTTTTTTCAATTTTATCTCTAGATCTTCACCATTCTTGTATTTAAAATCTCAAATTTTACGATTCTCCTACTCCATTCTGCCTTCACCCTGCCCATTTTCTTTTTCATCTCAAGTTTTAACCTTTCCCTGTCTTAACCTGTTTTTTTTCTTTTGAATCTTTTTTCTTTCATTTTGCCCTTTTTTTCATCTCAAGTTTTAATTTTTCCATGTCTTAGCTTGGTTTTTGTTCTTTTAGTATTCCCTCTCCTTGTCATCAAAAAATCATTTCCCTTTCCTCTAGACATCTTAACCTTTTCTTTCTTCCTTCTTTTCCCCTCTTATTCCCATCCCACCTATATTAATCTTAGTTCATTTGTTATTGATAGTGCTATGGTGGATCTTTTACTCCAATTTGTTTCCTATTCTTTTATTTTTTATTTACTTATTTTTTTCCTTTTTCTCTTTCATTTTTTAAATTTTCTGTTTAAGCCTAATATTATACAATTCCCTTCTCTTACCCTATTTCACCTTCTTCATTCCCTTTTTTATTTACGATGAAAATTTTAATTTCTCTCTTCGCATTGCTCTAATTCTCTACTCTTATTAGGGCTCCTCTCACTACCCTCTCAAAATCATTTTTCTTTCACTTCATATTTACTTCTTTCTTATAACAGTCTTAATCTCTTGATACCTTATTAATACCAATTCATTTGCTGTTGACAGTGGGATTGTAGATGGGAGTTATTTTTGCAGGAGTAGGTTTATTTTCAGGGCAGAGTGGTTTTGTTCTGACAGCACCTATACAACAGAATACAAGACACGGTGGGTGGAGTGATCCTTACTCAGCCAGCTGGAGGGAAGGACCCACCAAAGAACCACCCATTTAGCCTGCAAAAAGCTAAAGAAAACATCAACAAAATGAAAAGGGAACCAACCGTATGGGAAAATATGTTTGCCAATGATACCTTGGCCAAAGGTTTGATCTCCAAAATATGTAAAGAACTCATACAACTCCACTGCAGGAAGACAAACAACCCAATTAAAAAGGGGCAAAGGACCTGAACAGACATTTCTCCAAGGAGGACATACAGAGGATCCAGAGACACATGAAAAGATGCTCGATATTACTAGCTATCAGAGAGATACAAATTAAGACCACAGTGAGATGCCACTTCACACCGGTCAGAATGGCCATCATTAATAAATCAACAAACAACAAGTGCTGGCGAGGTTGTAGAGAAAAGGGAACCCTCGTGCACTGTTGGTGGGGATGCAGACTGGTACAGCCACTGTAGAAAGCAGTATGGAAGTTCCTCAAAAAACTAAAAATGGAACTGCCTTTTGACCCAGCAATTCCACTGCTGGGATTATACCCTAATGATCCTGAAACACCAATTCAAAAGAACCTATGCATCCCAATGTTCACAGCAGTGTTATTTACAATAGCCAAGTGCTGGAAACAGCCTAAATGTCCATCAATAAATCAGTGGATCAAAAAACTGTAGTACATTTACACAATGGAGTACTATGCAGCAGAAAGAAAGAACGAACTCCTACCCTTCACCTGGAGAGCATGGATGGAACTGAAGAGCATTATGCTAAGTGAAATAAGCCAGGAGGTGAAACATAAATACTATATGATCTCATGTATAAGTGGAACCTAACCAACAAAACAAACAAGAGAGCAAACTAGAATCAGGGACATGGAAATAAAGGACAAGCTGACAGTGATCAGAGGGGAGGGGGAAAGGGGATAACCAAGGAAAGAAGGGGAAGGGTCAAGTCAAGCCATATGTACAAAGGACCCATGGACAAGGATAATGCAGGGAGGGCAGGGCAGAGATTGAATGTGGGAGAGGGTGGGTGGGCAGGGCAGGGAAGAGCAATGGGGGGAAAATGGGGACAACTATAATTGAACAAAAAAAATTTTTTTTAAAGAATCTGATACAGCAGACAATGGAATATTATTCAACGTTAATAAGAAATGAGCTATCAAGCCATAAAAAAGGCACAGAGGAATCTTAAAGGTACACTGTGAAGTGAAAGAAGTTAATCTCAAAAGGCTACATACTGTATGATTCCAACTATATGAAATTCTGGAAAATTATTGAGATTGTAAAAATATCAGTAGTTTTCAGGGGTTGGGAGGGATGAACAGGCAGAGTACAGAGGATTTGTAAGGTAGAAAAACCACTCCATATGAAACTACAGTGGTGGATTTAGGTCATTATAGATATCCAAACCACTAAAATATACAACAAAAGTGAACCCTAATGTTAAATATGGTCTTTGGGTGATAATGTGTAATGTACGTTCATTAATTGTAACAAATATACCACTCTTGTCCCAGGCCTACAGCTTCCTTAGCAAAGGCCAATCTTTACCCTAGAGTGAGTTCTGTCCCTCGTATTTATGCTTCTAGGATAACATACCTCCAAGGTCAGAGTAGTTTTCTTACCCTACCCCTCAAAAGCACAACAGTGGCACCAGAGCACACCACCACAGAACTCCTCATTGTTACCTCTTTTTGGCATACCATCTCTATGAGCTATAAATGTTAAGTATTAACTATCATGTATCTACCAATGTACAAGATGTATTTCTCTATTTTGTCTTTTATCCAATCCTAGAGATCTCCCCCCATTATGTTTTCCCCCACCTCCTTAATCAACCAGCAATGAATATCATGCACCTCCCTTATGTCTTCTCCTTTGATTTCTAATATATAAAATAAACTGTAAAAGTGCCATTGTCCAGAGAATTTCCAATCTTGCTCCCTGACAGATGTTGTTAACTTGGTTCCAATAAATTCATAAAAATCCCTACAGGTTTTTATGTTTCTTATGTTGACAACTGATTCAATAAATGAAAGTCAATCAATGTAACTCACCATATTAATAAATGGACAAAATCACATAGTTATCTTGACACAGAAAAAGCATCTGGAAAAAATCTAACACCATTCATGATAAAAACTCTCAAAAACCTGAAAATATAACCGCTTCCTCTAAAATATAACAGCTTGAGGATGGGGGAAATGGGGAGAAGTTTGGAAAAGGGTACAGACTTTCAGTTATAAGATATCAGGTCTAAGGATCTAATGTTGAGCACAGTGACTATAGCTGATAATATTGTTTGGCAGACCCTTCTGCATGGCATGGGCCCAGCTCCTACTCCAAGATGCACTGGACCCATGCCCACAGATAGGTTCTCTTGTGGATAATCAGATTTGCAATATACCTAAGCTGCTTTTTGCTGAAAATTCCCTCATCCTGCAAAAGCTTACTGTAACTTCCTAAAATCCATGCTGAGCCTTGCAGGGACCAGTGTAAATAGCTGCCTTTTCATTTGCTAATACCCTACTTCTGTGATGTAATGAGGGGCAATGGCTCCTTTGTTGTAACCAGGATAGTGAGGGAGAACCATCTTGCAATGTGAGGAGAGATTAGAATAAAGGCCTGTCATGGCAGAGGCCACCGCTTTTGCTCCTCTTGAGAGAAAAGCCATGCTGTTGCCCTATTTCCTCCACCAGACTCGATAGCCTGTGTGTATGCTTTATTTCATCCATAATGACGCGGACACTGCTGGCCAGTGTCCACATCAATATTGTATTATACAACTGAAATCTGCTAAGAGAGTAGATCGTAAGCATTCTTAATAACTACAGAAAGGGAAAATATGTGAGGTGACAGGTATCGTAATTAACCTGATTGTGACAATCTTCTCACAATGTATACAAATATCAAATCATCATGTTGTATATTTTAAATATATTATAATTTTGTCAATTATACTTCACACTTCTGTTTGAAATGTAGGTAAGTGTAGGTAAACACAGCTCACTCCCTCACACAACCACAGAAAATATTACAACTAGACTACAAAACAAATTTCACCCAGAATCATCAGAAAATTGAGCTGTATGGATATCTGACAACCAAGGAATCAAAGAAGTCACATTCATCCAGATAGGTAGGAGGGGTGAAGACATGTACATGTGCACAGAGCATGGAAACAGAGATGTGGGATGGGTGGTACCATACCCACATGTGGTGGAAAAAAATAGGGAGGGATACCTTGGGAAGGAGGGATCCCAGCCCCAACCAGACCACCATCTCAGGGTTCCAGTCAAAAAAGATAAGCCTCCGTAACTTCTGGCTATGAACACTGGTAGGTGCTGGAGCTGCTGAAAAACCTAAGGGAATCTCAAGAGACTCCTCTTAAAGTGCCTGCAACAGACTTAGGACTTACACAGACTCACTCCCTCTGGGCTCCAGCCTGAGGTCAGAAGCTGGAAGGGCATCAATGCCATACAGGGAGAAACTGAAGTGTCTAGCATCAGGGCAAGTGCAGGGCGAGTACCAGGGACAGCTTTCTCCTGAACAAAAATCCAGAGGCCAGACAGCGGCACAATCCCCTTTCTGTGTGCCCCCCACACAGAGCCACAGAGCAGCGACTCCACCAATCTGGTTTACATGGGTTGCCCAGCCTAGGTGATTACCTAAGGCTCCGCCCCATTCAACTTAACAGGTGTGCTGTGCTTTTCTACAATAGGTCCCAGCACTACGGAAGGGAGTCAAAACAGCTCTACCTAATACACTGAAACAACTACAGGGAGGCTGCCAAAATGAGGAGACAAAGAAATATGGTCCAAATGAAAGAACAGACCAAAACTCTAGAAAAAGAACTAAACAAAGTGGAAATAAGCAGCCTAACAGATGGAGAGTTCAAAATACTGGCTATTAGGATGCTCAAGGAATTTCCATTTGATATTTCAACAGAATAAAAGAGACCCAGGCAGAAATGAAGGTTACACTAAGTGAAATAAAGAAAAATCTACAGGGAACCAACAGTGGAGGGGATGAAGCTGAGAATCAAATCAATGATATAGAATATAAGGAAGAAATAAGCATTCAATCAGAAAAGCAAAAAAGATAAAAAAAAAAACAAGGATAGGCAAAGGAGAACAAAATTTTTCTTACAGTTGATTATATCACACGGAATAGAACCTTTTACAAATAAATATTAAGGCCTAAGACTGCTCTCATTTTTCATTCATTCATTTTCATGTTTAAGTTTTTTTCAGTGGTAGAAAAAAAAAAGTGGGATTTTATGATTTAAAAAACCTAATGAGATCCTTCTGTACTTCATAAGTGTGACAACTGGGTGTTCATGTTGTCATGTGAGATGTGCCTCCCTTAAACCTTGTTATGACACCGCCATATTACCTGTCTGACATGAAGAAAAAAACCCAATGAATACACAGGCATGTGCTATACAGACTTTTATGAAGGCTTACACCAAAATAAAAAAATTTTAATGAAAATGTGTCAATTTTCCCTTTAAGGTGTACCACGAATTATTTACTTCACAGATTTTAAAGAGCATATCCTTAAAGTACACACATTTTACCTGAAAGCTCCGTAAAGTGGTCTGTACCAACAGACAAATGAACAAGGAGTAAAAAGCAAGAACCACAGGATACTCAATCCAAAATCAACTCCTCTTGTAGAATCAACACAAATCCAAGCCAAGCATCCAAAGATATTTAGAAACAGTGTTACAGCGTGGACTGTGGAATTAAAACACAAACAAAAAAAGAAATGTTTACATTCAACTTATGAGTTCATTCAACAAAAATTAGAAATGAAAAAATACTTCCCAAGAGTAAATGTACTCTACCATATGTTTTCATTTAGTATTTTTCAAAACATTTTTGTTTCTTATGCATTTGATTTGAAAACAGAGTAATCAGAGAATAAGTAGCCCTAATACATGCACTGTTTGGCAAAAATTCTTTTGGCCCTTTCCTAAAGGGCAATTACACAGCTAAACCACAGAAGTACTACCTGAAAGGCCTCTTCCCTGAGAAGGAAACATGTGATATTCTTTTGGTCCAATGCCCAAAAAGAAAGTAGTGCCTGCCAGGAAAAGAATGAGGACTTGGGAAGGAAAAGATCCCACTCTCAGAACTGTATTTGTGTAGAGTGGGGCCAGAGATATCTCCACGATCACATTATACACAGAAGACAAGTGCCCTGTGCAATCTCATCATGACATTTTTCATCAATAAACTTAGAATCATTGCACTAAAAAGAATACAGTATATAGTCAATCTGTAAGAATTATTAATTCATCTTCATTGAGTTGTCCATTTTTTCAAAGTCCTGGAGTACAAACTGTGTTTTGGTAGAGGATTAAACTTATTAAAGAAAAAAAGTACACTATGACGCATTTCAGCTCAGGGAACAGACCTTTCTTTAGTTAACACAAATAGATCTTGGCAAACTCTTCTTATGTTATTAATAATTATTTTCCCTAACAGACCAAAAATAAAAAATCTAAGTAACATATGACTACACTATAATCCTAAAGAACCACATTTACACATTATAATTAGTAACTGTAGCACTTTCAAAAATGTATTCACTGGCTGAATTTATTATAGGAAATAAATTCTTTCAAAAGTTCAAATAATAATGTAAATTATCAATACAATAAAAATATACCAACAAACTTACTTGAATTAAAAACACATGAAAAGCCTAGTGAATCGAAATAATAAAACAATCTCAACACACATAAAAATAAACTTTAAAATCTCTTTAAATTATTAATCAATAAAATTAATAATTAAGGAAACAGGACAAAAACAGACATACAAGGATGCCTCATCTAATTTGCTCTTAACTAACAACTAGATAAATATACAATCTGTAGAGTAACAGAAAAAGCTCCAGAGGAAAACATCTAGGTTCTACAAAGCTAATCAATCTCTGTATTTTAATTTTTCATCTATAAAAATGCAGCTCTTCCAGCCTTAAATTCCATTTCATTCTATTACACAAGAATGACTCTTACTAATTACTTTATTCCCATTAAGATTTCTAACTCTCATGAAATGTAGCTTACACTAACAAATATAATCAAAATCTTTTGCCTCAAAGGTAATTCTGTTAAGGACTTAAAAACAGAATTCAAAAGATTGAGAGATAGAAAATTATCGTTCTGTAACATTAAATGGCATCTAACAGCCTAAAAAAGTATTAAATATTCAGAATATTCCAACTCAAATATCAACTTTCAGATAAATAATTTTTATTTTTACTTATTTTTTTTCCTCACCTGAGGACATGCTTAGAGAGAGGGGAAAGGAGGGAGAGAGCAGAGAAATACAGGTGGGAGAAACATCAGTCAGTTGCCTCTTGCACGCACCCCAACTAGCGACTGAACCCACAACCCAGGCATGCGCCCTGATCAGGAATCAAACATGCAACCTTTCAGTCTACAGGACAAGGCTCCAATCAACTGAGCCAAACTGGCCAGGGCAGAGAGAAATAATTTTTAAAAGTTTATCTACAAATCTGCTTAAGAAAGACAATATACGGGTATGAGTACTTTAAAGTTCACAAAAATTGTTCCAGGTTTAGGCTTTTTAAAAAATAGGAATTTAAGTTTGCATAATCTATTAAAAGTTTTTTGTAAATGTTTTCATAGTAATGAACTACAATAAAAAAAATCATTTATCTGCATTCCAATGAAGAATAAAATGTTTAGGCCTACTTGCTAAACAATTGGTCCACTTACAGAGATAAAATACACACACACGCAGAGAGAGAGAGGCAAGGTAACATGAAATGCATGATTCTATGTTGCTAATTTCAATATAATTCCAATCCACTTGTTACATTCCAAGTGTAGGTAGAACACTAATGAAATATTTAGGCCATTTTGTTTATATGATTTGTAAGGTGAATGATTCATCATATAAAATTTCAATTTGCTTTATTAAGTACTCAAATCTGGTGTTAGTGGACCTAAATTTGCAACTATCACAATATTCTACTTGATTAGCTCTGCATTACAATACATACACTTAACATAAACAGCTTTATAATATAGTACATTATCTTCTTCACTAAATGGCATTAATGTAGCTGGCCCGTATTTACTTTTTCTGTTTCTTTTAAATCATAGGTACATGCAAAGAGGCTGAGATACACCTCACAATGATATTTCTTAATACTTCAAGCAAGGTACCTTTGAAAGCATATATGCATCATATTTGGGTTTAAAATGTCAATTATTTCTTCATTTTGGTATTCTGTAGGTAGTATAACATGTAAATTTAGACTCTGGGCTCTGGAGTCCAACTACCCAACTCCAGCCTTACCTCCTATGTAATCTTGGACAAGTTACTCATTTTCTCTGTGCTTTAGTTTCCCTATCTGTAAAACTAGACAATACAGTGCCTGCTTCACAGCATGATTACGATGTAACAACAATGTATATCAAAGTGATCAGCACTGTGCCTTGCACAAAGTAAATCCTCAATAAATTTAATCTCTCACTGTAATTATAATTACAGTGTGAAAGCACTAGTCAATTCCAAAGTCAGTAAAAGGTTGACACTTCTTGAAAATAACTTACTCAAATAGCTTCTATTCTATGAAATTTAGAGGCAGTACTAAACTGGTACTAGATCTTACTCTGTTCCAGATAATTCTTCTCAGAACCTTAACTTGAATCTTGAGCCCTCTTTGAATATAGTTAACAGATCTGCCAACTGAACGAGATTAGGAAATACTATAGCCAACTATATCATTTCTAAGAACCTCAGAAAGTTGTATTTTCTAAGACAAAACAGATCTATTTTGAAACAATCAGCATTGGTAAAGTTAATCACTCATTTAAAATTGTTTTCCCCATTCGAACTGTACTAAAATCCTTTGTTGTTATTGTTCTTTCTTTTAAGCATATTTTATTGAGTATGCTATTACAGTAGTCCCAATTTTATTCTGCCCTTTATACCTCCTCTGCCCTGCATCCCCCCCCCACCTTCCAGCATTCCACCCCCCACTTAGTTCATGTCCATGGGTTGTATGTGTAAGTTCTCTAGCTTCTCCATTTCCTTATACTGTTTTTAAGCTCCTCCTGTCTATTTTATGCCTACTAATTACATTTCTTATTCCCTGGACCTTCTCCTCCTATTCTTCCCCTCCCAGCCCCCACTGATAACTGTCCATGTGATCTCCATTTCTCTGATTTTGTTCCTGTTGTAGTTGTTTGCTTAGTTTTTGTTTTTCTTTTTAAGATTCAGTTGTTGATAGTTGTGTGTTGTCATTTTACTATTCATAGTTTTTGATCTTCTTCTATTTTTTAGATAAGTTCCTTTAACATTTCATATAATAAGGTCTTGGTGATAATGAACTCCTTTAACTTGACCTTATCTGGGAAGCACTTTATCTGCCTTTCCATTCTAAATGATTGCTTTGCTGAATGGAGTAATCTTGGGTGTAGGTCCTTGCCTTTCATGACTTGGAATACTTCTTTCCAGCCCCTTCTTGCCTGTAAAGTTTCTTTTGAGAAATCAGCTGATAGTCTTATGGGAACTCCTTTCTAGGTAACTCTCTCCTTTCCTCTTGCTGCTTTTAAGATTCTCTCCTTATCTTTAATTTTGCGTACCTTAATGATGATGTGCCTTGGTGTGTTCCTCCTTGGGTCCAATTTCTTTGGGACTCTCTGGGCTTCCTGGACATCTATCTCCTTTGCCAGATTGGGGAAGCAGTCCTTCATTATTTGTTCAAATAAGTTTCAAACTTCTTGCTCTTGTTCTTCTCCTTCTGGTAGCCCTATGATTCAGATGTTGGACTGCTTAAAGATGTCCTAGAGGTTCCTAAGCCTCTCCTCATTTTTTTGAATTCTTGTTTCTTCATTCTGTTCTGATTGCATGTTTATGTCTTCCTTTTGTTGCAAATCATTGATTTGGGCCCCCGTTTCCTTCCCTTCACTGTTTGTTCCCTGTATATTTGCTTTATTTCACTTTGCATAGCCTTCATTTCTTCATTTTGCAACCAAGCTCAATCAGTTCTGTGAGCATCCTGATTACCAGTGTTGAACTCTGCATCAGATAGGTTGTCTATCTCCTTGTTGCTTAGTTGTATTTTTGAAGTTTTGATCTGTTCTTTCATTTGGACCATATTTATTTGTCTCAGAGCACATATTAGGTTGTAATGGGGTGGAACCTTAGGTATTTGCCAGGTTAGGGCAACCCACTGGGCTGTGCTGTGGTGCTGTCTTTGGGAGAGGAGTCAGAGAGGGAACAATATCGCTCGCTCCATTCTAGCTCCATTTTTGAAGAACTCTCCTGGGAGACTGGGGATTTCTCTTGCCACAACCCCCACAGTATTTTACAGCTAGACGTTTTGGGTATTTAATTTCCCAGTCAGCCAGCTCTGCCTCACCCACATGGTCCATCAGCCCCACCTTGCCTCAGTACATTGCCTTGCCCCCAGGTCCTCTCCACCTGGCAGCCCATCTCCACCTCACTACCAGTCTGGATGAATGTTTCTTTAACACTTTGGTTGTCGGAGTTCCATGCAGTTTGATTTTTCTGGCAGTTCTGGTTATTGTTTTTAAATTGGTTATTATCCATCTTTTGGTTGCGCAAGGAAGTGAGCCTTTCTACCTATGCCTCCGTCTTGGCTGGAACCTATTTACTAAATTCCTTATTGAATTTTCTCCCAACCCCCATCTCTACCAGCAAAATATGCTTTTCCCTAAGCCAAAGAACTTATATCTAAAATGCTATGCCAATTTCTGCCCATTAAAAGATAATCATTATATATAATTGCATATATTATATGGCTATATTGATTAAATAAAATGAGTTGGTTAGCATGAATACACATGAAATCAAAATCTTTAATGTTAACAATATATGATACTGACACTAGGGATTCAGGAAAAGATATGAGATCAACAACAAAAATCTCAAAAATAAACTAAAATATAAGGGTTAATATACTATCATGAGGAATCACTTCTCACATTTCAGAGCAACTTTGCATATGTGAAGAGTGCTCCTAAAAGATTTTGTGAAAATTACTTCACAAATTTGGAGGGGGAAGAAAAGGTTGCCTAATCATACAGGAAAAACACACAAATTTCCCCCATCAAGAATGCACCCTACAAATAAATTATCCTTTAACCCAGAGGTTATGCAGGTGAGAAGCCATGACAGCTCCCTCTCCTCCTGACAGAATGATACTAAATGATATTAAATAGTTGGAATAATAATGAAACAAAGCCCTAGCCAGCGTGGCTCAATTGGTTGGAGTGTTGTCCCATGCACCAAAAGGCTGCAGGTTCAATTCCCAGCCAGGACACATACCTAGGTTGTGGGTTCCATCCCCAGCTGGGGGGAAGGGGGGTAACTAATTGATGTTTCTCTTTCTCTCTGCCTCTCCCTTCTCTCTAAAATCAATTAGCATATCCTCAGGTGAAGATTAAAAAAAAAATTAGAAGTCCCAGTTCTTGATCCCCACCAAAACAGATTTCACAGTGATAAAATAACTTAAAAAAAAAAAAAAGAAAAAAAGAAAATGAAAGAGAGTAAGTGGGAATTCTGAGTACATACAATAAACTATTAATAGCTTGCCATTTTACTTTTAGTATTCCATGAGTTGTAATTATACTCAAAGGAATGTATCGCAACCTGAAATATACATCCTAATGTCCTGTTCAATAAAACATCCTATTTAACTACTTTCAATAATCAAAGTATTCATCATCACTTGAAAATGAAGTGTAAATCATACTCAAAGCTATAAGAAAAATCAGTTCATAATATTACAATATTTTATGCCCCCTTTTGCATTGTTTTGCATTATTTTTTATGCAAGTCATAATACATGATAGAATTTTTAATAACTTTCATTTGCATAAAAATAATATGCACAATTTTTTCAAAGAAAATATTGCCCAGATAAAATTTTTCAAGGAAAATGGATTATTGCAAAATTCTACCTACATGACAAAGAAGTCTTTTTCTCAAAAGAATGCCAGTTCTTACTATACGGGTTTCCCTCAGCTAAGAACTTAGATTGTCACATACAGTAAAATTTTGAAGTACCCAAATATATATTTCACTCTGAAAATTAAAAGATCTATAGAAAAAACCCAATTAATAACACTATCCTTAATATACAAGTTCCAAAAAAACATGGATTTTGACAATAAAATATAAACTTTGTTGAACAAATATATAATTTAGTCTGTACTCACACATCCACAAGTAGTACATAATCTTTACTGTCTTCTGGAATTCTACAGGAATGTCTACAGAAAAATCCTGATAGAAACAAGGTCCAACAGGAAAATTGCTAGGAAGAGGTGGCCAATTATTTTTTCTTCCTGTAAAATTTTTAAAGAAAGTTACTTATATTAGGACAAATATGAGCTATTCTTATTTTTGTTTTCAGAATAAAGAACATTATCTATTGTTTTACAAATATAACAATGTATCTCTACATTCTTAGACAACTTTGAAAGCCAATATTTGTATCTTTAAATTTTTTCCCAGAATCACTTTAGAAAACATTAGATGGTAAAATAATTTTCCAGCATCATATAATATTTATCAGGAACCATTTATGTACAGTTGAAACAAGAAAAAAGAACATAGGGACACATATATTCACTCTGAAAATTAACTGAAATCAACTGAAATACCTATAACTAAAATCTATCCTATTTCCTTAGTGTTGCCTAATGCAAGTTATTTCTTGTGACTCTGCCCTAAAAATGAATTTATTTCAAAGTTCCAAGAGTCTGGCTCTCTGTGTAGGCCATTTAGTTTTTAAACCTCTACAATTTCTTCCTCAGTGTCTTAAATCTTTAAATATAATTCCTAACCCATGTGGAGTGGGAAAACACAGCTTTTGAATCTTTCAAGTTTTCTACCATTAACTCCATGAAGAAACACAAGATTAAACAACACCAAAGTAACAAATTCAGAAATCCCAAAGTCTAAAAAAAAAAAAAAAAAAAAAAAAAAAAAAAAAAAAAAAAAAAAAAAAAAAAAAAAAAAAAAAAAAAAAAAAAAAAAAAAAAAAAAAAAAAAAAAAAAAAAAAAAAAAAAAAAAAAAAAAAAAAAAAAAAAAAAAAAAAAAAAAAAAAAAAAAAAAAAAAAAAACCCAAAAGACACATAAGAAAATTGAAAAACTATAAGAAAACAAGAAACAGTCATGAAAAATTTGAAGCTAAGGAGTTAAAACACCTTCAAATACCTAGAGGAAAAAAATTCAAACTGTGAGAGAAAAAAATGTATCTATATAAAGAAATCAGGTTGAAAATAGGGAACCAGTGGTGGAAATATCAAACTAAAATTAAAGCAAGAAGTCAAACATTAAAAATAGCAAAATTAACACCTAAAGGCCATTTTCTCATTTTAGATATTATAATCCTACAACTTTTAAAATTAGATTTTACATACATTTTATAGACCAGGAAAATTTTCATAGCAGAAAAAAGCATGATCTATTTCTGATTCTCCCCAACATGTCTCCACTGTTTATCATCTTTTCAAGTTTCAGGTAGTTCATACATTTCTCACACAAGTCTCATACTATGTGAGAAGAAGCCAAGCACGGCATTAAAGAAAAAGGCTCTAATACCAGAGGTGCCAAGCCACATACTAACTAGGAGGCCTTGGGCAACTTAACCTCCTGAAGAGTTTGTTTCTACATCTGAAAAATGAGAATAACAACCACCCTTCACAGAACTGTACTGAGGGTTAAACATATAACACACTAGAAATCTAACACTTAATTTCCCACTCTTCATTACAACCTTTACTAAAATCTCTCTCATTGAAATAACTTGCATTAGTCAAACTAAGGAAATACGATAGATTTTTAGTTATAGGTATTTCAGAAACACTGATTTCAATTACACATTTAGTTTCTCCTTTTAGAGATGCTGTCTCCAATGTTGCAATCAAGAAACAGGCCCAGGATAAATGTATCCTCAGGAACCCCTGGATTTACACATTCACAATAAGGAAGAAGCAGATCATTTGTTATTGTTGTCCTAGCCTTGTCATCCCATCACTATCCCAGACACATTAACAGTGACTTGTCTATCTCTCTTACCCCTTCTTACCCAGAGACTGCTAGCTTTCCCTAAAATACTCTGTTAAAGAGGACTTTGGTCATTACAGCCTGAATAGATTTCACAGCTTATAATTAGTATTTCTTTGTCATCATCAAAATACCCTAAGCTTTCTAGAGTCACCACATGACTCGACGGATACAACATACTTGTGAGGACAAGGACAAATAATTTGAAACTAGGCTAACTAAACCAGAAGAGTCAAATATAGGGCATATTCCCATGTATTCATAAAGTTTCATTAGCCACAAAGACAGCCCAAGTGCATAATCAAAGGCTCCTGGCCTTAGAATTAACCAAAATTGGCATATTCACTTTCTGTGTGATAGGCTCACACTGTTCTAATTTATCAAAAGACTATGCAAAACAGCCAAGATTAAAGAGCTACACAGAGTCAAGTAGAAAATTTGTTGTGTCTGATTTCCTTGCTAGAATAGAAAAGCAGGACAGAGTTTTATTCACAAACCAAATGACCTAAAGCCAGTACAGGCATAATTTAAAGTGTTTAAAGGTTACTTTTATTTCAAACATCTTGGATACTACCATGTTGACTGAGGTTTTGCATTTCGCGTTCTCGACGATCCAATTCTGCTGCTTTTCTTTCTAGTTCTTCCTGGCGCTTAAGAAGTTCAGCTTGGGCCAAGGCATGTTCCTAAACAAAAAATTGCAAGTGAATAGGTTATCATTAAGTATGAAATATTGTAACATTGACATGCTATCTTCTAATTCTCCCTCTACTATGTTACAAAGCTAATACAAAGTGCTCTTCCAAAATATAGGAATTCATTGAAGACCACAGTTTCAGAAAATATTATATGGATATTTGACCCATTTTGGTCTTTTAGTTATGAAAACCTTCATGGGAATGTTGGGCACATTAGGACAGAAAAAAATTCTAAGAGCAGTCAGAGCCCTAAGGTAATTGAGAGAATGAAATTCAGTGGCCTCTGTGTCTTTAAGAGTGAGCAGAAGAAACAAAGAGAAGAATTGAGGAAAACAGACTTGGGGAGAAAAGAGCAACTGAATTGGCTCTTATAAATTGAGTTAAATGGTATATAAGGTTCCTAATGCAAGAATTTATAATAGCTTAAAAAGAAGGATATGGCTAAGAAATTCTGATTTATAATTCCATCTGCACTGGAAGTAAATGATACTGATACTGTAATTTCCAATATGAATTTACACATGTAACATGAACTAACCTTTGCAATCTGTGTATAAGCTGGATGTTCCTCTGTTGGTTTCATTATTGCTGGTTGTGTACTGGGTACATTAGGCATTTTCACATTGCCTGGTGGAGGCTAGAAAGGTTAAGAAAAGGGCAAATTACATAACATAGAGACCCAACTTTAACTTCTTTCAAAAGGCATAACAACAACAAAAAACAAATGCCAACAACTGCCTCTCTTCCTCCCCTACCTTCTCATCGTCAAGTGTGGCAAAGACTTGCTTAAGCTCTCCATCTCTATGTTCTCATTCATTTCTGCACTCTTCAGTCTGGATCTACCTCTAACACTACACCACGAACACTCTCCTCTAGGATGCCACATGTAAATTTAAAAAAAAAAAAAACCAACAACTTTGAGTGTTTCTTTTTAGTAAAATACACGCAGCATCAACTAAAGGATTTACACCAAGGTTAACTATCATCTCTTACCTTTTAAGAAAGCTACGTGCCAGTGCCCTAATTGGCTATCTCTTGACAGAACTCTACTGATACCCCTTGAAAAGAGTTAAGAGGGGAGACCTTAGGTAAATGTAAAATAAACTGCACAATCTCCACTTTAACGATGAAGGGTCAGCAGTATTTGAAAGCTGCAAGACAGAAAAGTAGGTAGACATTTACAAGCCCATCAAAGGAGAACTAGTTGAATTACTGTGTAACCATATGATTCAGTCATTAAAAGAAATGTGTT
This sequence comes from Anoura caudifer, assembly GCA_004027475.1. Classification (NCBI taxonomy): domain Eukaryota; kingdom Metazoa; phylum Chordata; class Mammalia; order Chiroptera; family Phyllostomidae; genus Anoura; species Anoura caudifer. Next base: position 170,456 of record PVKU01001942.1, read on the forward strand.
AGAGCTATAGGACAATGCCTTTTTAAATATGAAATGAAATAAAGCTCACTATAAAACAGTATGCATATGAACAACATTTACTTTTATAAACACACATTTGTACATGTTTAGGAAAATATCTGGAAGTCTCAGCAAACTGCTATCAGAGGGATTTGCACTGTTTGTTTTACATACTTTTCTATTATTTGCCTTTCCCTCCCCAATATACTGTCTTAAGTTTAAAAATACATGTTTAAGGCACTTTTTAAAATGACACTAAGAAAAAGAAGACAGAAAGACAGAAGGAGAAGGGAAAAGGAAAAAAACATGAAGCAGCAGCTGCAAAGGGAAGTTCAAAGATCCAAACTGGAAGACACCACCAATATAGCAGTATTACATCCTGAAACAGCAACTGGCAGGTCTGAAAAGGAAGCCAGGCACAACCAAAGACAAAATGGAATACAGCTGATTCTTACACACACACACAAAAACCAACAGCTAAGAACAGGTCAAACAATTTTGAAGAAAAATTAAAAGTCAGGCCTATGATATCGAGGCTTATTTTAAGGATATAGTAATTAGGAGCATGGTACAGACACCAAAGATCCAGAAATATACCAATAAACAGAAAGGGCACAGAAACAAACCCACACAAACACAGAAACTTGACAGACAACAGAGGTGACACTACAAAAAACAGGGGAGAAGTAACGTATTAGTCAATAAATGATCCTGGGATAACTGATTACGCACATGGAACAATTAAACTAGATTTCCTACTTCACACCATATACAAAAATAAATTCCAGGTGAATTAATGACCAAAAAGTGAAAAATCAGTACTTAAACACTTTTAGGAAAAAAATAGAAGTATTTTCATGAACTCAAAGTACATAAGAGATTCTCGAATGTAAGCTCTAGAACTCAACACTATTTTGCCTATGACATATCTCAAGTGCCTAAAACAGTGACAGGAACATAATACATGCTCAATACATACTTATTAAGTTAATATTAGGAAATGCACAAACCATAAAGTTAAGATCGACAGATTCAACTACATTGAAATTTAGTAGCATCACAGACTAGGGGAAATTCGTTATAATGAATACAAACAAAATACTGCTCCAGAACACATAAAGAATTGTTCCAAATCCATAAAAATGCAAATACTAACAGAAAAATGGGCAAAAGACCTGTACAGGGACTACAGAGAAAACAGAAATGGCCAATAAAAATATGAACTCAATCTTGCTAGCAATCAAGATGTGCAAAATCAGTGACATATATTTTCACAACCACAAGAGAGAAAAATATAAAGCCTGAAATAGCAAAATGTGAAATTGCAGTACGTACACAATGATGGTATATATAAAAATTAAAAGCATATGACCAAAATAGCATTTCAAATTAGCAGGAACAAAAAAGATAAATAGTGCTAAAACAATTATTTAAATATTTGGTGGGGGTGGGGAATAAGATCCTGTATCTGGCCAGAATAAATTCCAAATGGATTAAAATCCATTGTAAAAAAAAAAGAAAGAAAGAAAAGAAACGAAACTATGAAGACACCAGAAGTATAGTACATAGAATAGGGATGAATATCTGACCTTGGGTTGGAGAAAAGCCATTCTAGACATTAAGATGGGGTAAGGAGAGAGACATCATAATGAAAATGTAATAGATCTGACTACATTAAAATTCAGAATGTTGATAAAAGTATTTCATAAGCAAGATTAAAAGATAAAATTTAAATAAGCAATACATACCAGTCAATTCTTTACTACCTTTCATATGTACAAATCAGTAAGAAACAGATGACTATGTTAACAGAGAAAATGCATTTTAAAAAACTCTTAACAGGCAATTTATAAAAGACATACAAAAGGAAAATAAAAAATGTCAACCTCATTCATAATCAAAGAAATGCAAATTTCACCTAATTATTTTTAAATGATTACTACTATAAGATTACCACATTTTAGAAAAGATGCAGTAAATGGGTATTCTCATACACTGATAGTGGAAGCATACACTAGTTCATACAATAATCCTGGAGTATAATTTGGCATTATGTGTAAGAGCCACAGAAGTATTTATAACCTATGACCAGTAAATAACTAGTCTTAAAAAACATCATAAGGCAATAATATAAGCACAAATATGTGTATGCTAAGAAGGCCTGCTATAGCATTATTTATAAAAACAAAAAGAAATAACCCAACTGTCCAACAACAGAAAAATGTTTACATAAATTGTGATACATTCATAGAACATATTGCATATCTATTTAAAAGTTCTGGAAAATAAAAAAATGCAGAAAACTTATACCTGTAGTAAATGATAAAAGCACCCTGGCTGGTGTGGCTCAGTGGATTGAGCGCCAGCCTGTGAACCAAAGGGTCACCACTTCAATTCCCAGTCAGGGTACATGCCTGGGTTGCAGGCCAGGTCCCCAGTGGGAGTGCACAAGAGGCAACCATATATGGATGTCTCTCTCCCTCTCTTTCTCCTTCCCTTCCCCTCTGTCTAAAAATAAATAAATAAAATCTTTAAAACATAACAAGTGATAAAAGTTATAAAACTGCATATACACTGTCATCCCAATTTTCATTTAAAAATATAATTAAACTATATCAAATGTTAATAGTGATTATTTCTAGAGAATAGGATATAAAAGCTTTTCCTTGTATTTTATCTCCACTATAATATATTGTTACCCAAAGAATTATAAATGTCCTGTTCTACCCCAATATCTCATATTAATAGGCAGAAACACTGAAACGAATCAGTCCTAACTGCAGAAGACCATTCTGCTTGGCGTGGGCCCAGCTCCCACTCGGAGATGCACAGGACCCACGCCCACGGATAGCTTCATCTTTGGGGAATCAGGCCTGCACTGTGCCTGGACTGCTGTGAGACTTGCTTTTGCTAAAACTCCCTCACCCTGAATTAAGACAGCAAGTGCTTACTGTAACTTCCTAAAATCCATGCTAAACCTTGCAAGGACCAGTGTAACCTGTCCAACCACTTTTCCCTTTTCATTTGCAAATATCCTTCTTCAGTGATGTGATTAGTAGCATTGGTTCCTTTGTTGTCTGTAAAAGGTAACCACCTATAGTGAACCTGTGCATAGTAAATGAGGACCATCATGTAATGTGCCAAGAAACCCAATAAAGGCCTGTCACAGCAAGGGCCAAGGCTTTTGCTCCCCTTGAGAGAAAAGCCATGCTGTCCCTTTTCCTCCAGCGGACTCGGTAGTCCAGGTGAATGTCTCATGCCTCATCCACAATGTGGTGGACCCCACAAGCCAGGGTCCGCATCACTTACTGTTCTCCAACTAGAAAAGCACGGTCCTAAAGTCTCACTGCTTTGGCTTAATATGCAGTGACAACAAAACAATGACCAAATAAAATGCCTGACAAAGTTAGTTGGAACATACTTTAGAAAAGGTCCAGAAGAAATTCACCCAGTTGAAACCTTACTACAAATCTTCACTCTTTTGAGTAATAAATGAAGAATTAAGTCACAATAAATTAGTAGGTAAGGATGAAGGCTAGGTCAGAATTAGTAATTTGACAGATCTGAGGTCACAGCTACTTATGATGTGGCAACGATGAGAAACACTGGAGAAGTACCAATCTCCACAAGTGAGCACTGAAATTAATGAGACTGCTGTTATCCTGAGAATGTCTTCAAATTTGTAGACATCAGCTAGATCTCTGTTCAGCTCTGGGATGCAGTATTTTCTTCAGCTACAACATACTTGATTAGCCACCTCAAGCCAAGTACAGCTGTTGCCGTAATTATTAAAGAGCTATTCTGATGCTACCCCCTAGATGTATTCCAACTGTTCATTTCTGCACATATTAGTAAAAGGGAAACTAGTAAAACAATCCACCCAAGATTTCCATTTCTGGCAACACAGAAGACCACAGATTGCAGTGAAGCCCCCCATACATAACACCTAAAAATGTTCTATCAAATTTTATTTAAATAATATTCTAAATATAACTAAGCTGACAGAAAATCCTGAGATGGCAGAAAGTAAAACACACACACATACTCCCCCCACCACCACAAAAACCCCTGCAAGTGCAAACAAAGAAGAGCTGTCATGCCATGCCATTCACAAAACCACTGAGTTTTAATAAGCTGCAGAAAAGCCTGGGAAAAGCATGCAAGCTAAAATCAATCTGAGATCCCTCCATAAAGCCAGGTCTCCCTACAAAGCAACACTCTGAGTGGATAAGAAAAATAGCAACTTCAGAGAAAGAAACAGTAGGCTTGTCTTGCCCTTGATTCTGGATAAAGGGGGAGAAGAAACCTTCCCTGAGAATACATAATCATAAACCTACCAAACCTGCGGACTTTCATATCTGACAGACAAAACAAGTAAAGCGAAAAAATTCTGTCTCAGGAATCCCAGGTGGACAGTGACCTCAGGCACCTGGTAAAAGTAGAGGAACACACTGCAAACCGGGCTTCAAAAATATTCACAGATAAAAAGCTCCAAGAAACTCTGAGTCATGACGTAAACACAGAAGGAAACAAGCCACTATGAGCACAGGCCCACAGGCTTACAAACTACAAAATAAGATACATGATATTGGAATTATGAGATATAAAATATAAAATAAATATGATTAATAAAGAAATAAAAGTGGGTAATAAATGCATGATTCATCAACAAAAGACTATCAAAACTGACCAAACATCATCTTAAAAAGGTACAAATGGAACTTCTAAAAATGAAAACTGTAATAATTGAAATTATAAATTTAATAAGTTAAATAGCAGACTAGACAAAGATGATGAGATAATTAGACAAATGGAAGTAGGTCTAAGGAAACTGTGCAGAATGTGGCAGAAAGCGGGGGGGGGGGGGACATGAGAGGTTAAGAGAGATGCAACAGAGTGAGAAAGTCTGAAAATTGAAGACTTTCACAGGAAGAGAACAGAGAGAATGAGGGAGAGTCGATATTCAAACAGAATGTCAGGACACTAATTTTCATAATGAAAACTCCAAAACCCAAATCCAATGAAAAATATATTAATACCTAGATACCTCATAGTAAAAGAGCAAATCCTGAGAACCAGAGATCTTAAAAACAGCAAGAGAAAAAAGAACAAACCTACGTAAAGCAATGTCAATAAGACCGACAGCTAACTTTTCAACAGCAACAATAGAACCCCACATAAACGTGCACAACTGATGAGACAAAGTGTCAATGTAGATTTCTCAATCCTATAAGATTACATTTGAGAACCAAGGTGATAAATAATAATACTGAAAGAGTTACTACCAACAGACCCCCACAAAAAACTTCTACTTAGAAATAGCAAAAATGATACCAGAAGGAAAATCTGAGATGCAAGAAGGAAGATCTTTCTGCCTCACTGGACACTTCTGTATCGATCATCTTCATTTCACTCATCAAAACTCCAGATATGGAAGGAAAGTCAACCTACCTATAGAAAAAAAGGACACTCTAGTACAACTGAATGTACAAGAGTAAGGCGAGGTCTTTCCCTAACAACTCTGGAACTACGTCTGCTCTGGCAGACCCTGGGGAAAACCTTAAGTACTGAGAAAAGCAGAAGGTGCAGAGATGGAGACAGGAAAAAAAAAACGGACAAGTCAGGAGAATAGGACAGCAACCTTGAGGCAGAATAAAAAACAAAGTCTGGCAGAACAAAGCTGTAAATCCTTCTCCATCGGTAGATGAAATTTCACTAGTTAGGAACAGACTTTATTTTAAAATATCTGTGAAAGTTAAGGGCTATACTTTCTTTTATTTATTTTGTATTGAAGTCTAATTGACATATAACATTAGGTTAGTTTCAAGTGTACCATACAATGATTTGGTATTTGTATATATTGCAACATGATTACTACAGTAAGTCTAGTTAACATCTGTTCCCATCTAGTTACAAATTTTATTTTCTGTGATGAGAACTTCTAAGATCCACTCTCAAGAACTTTCAAATATACAATCAAGTATTATTAACTATAGTCACCATGCCACATATTATATCCTCATGACTTACAACTTGACCCCTTCACTCATTTTGCCCACCCCCCACTCCACCTCTGGCAACCACTGATCTGTTCTCTATAGCTATGAGCTCAACTGTCTGTTAGTTTTTTTTCAAGATTCCACATACAAGTGAGAATAAAAGGTATGCCCTCCAGGTCCACCCATGTTGTCACAAATGGCAAGGTTTACTTCTTTTTATGGCTGAATAATAGTCCACTGTGTGTGAATATATGTATATATGTGTGTGCATAAATACAGAGACACACACAATTTTCTTTATCTAGTTATCTAGATAAAGAAAATGGACTAATGGGCACTTAGGTTGTTTCCAATTGTTTTATATTATAACACAAACTACCTTATTATGTTTGCCTACTTGTGCGGCTTTGGAGAATTCAACCAGGACCAATAAATAAAAGTTATAGGAAGATACATATTTTAGCTCAGTAGAATTAAGAACAGCCTTAACGATCACAGTAATACAATAATGGGTGAACTGTTCTATAACATAGTGAACTCTTTGTACTAGAAATTCCAAAGATGATTCATTATTAAATAAATGACTGAACATTCAAGATCCCTTTAAGGCATGGAGCGCTCACAGCTGTCTTCCTCATGTATAAATAAATATATGTTCTCCTTCTTGGTTTTCTTCCATATTTTAAACAACCATTCAAGAAAATTTCTCCTTGCTTTTTTCGTGCACTTTCTCTTCCACTTGTGAATCTATTAATAACTTTCCTCAGTACACTGAGAGTCTAAAGCAACATTTGTTAATGTGTTCATGGATTTCCTGAATCAGAAATCACTGGTGCTTACTGAAAATGCAGACTCTGGGCCCCATGGTGGACATACTGATTCAAAAGCTCAAGAGTTGAGAAGAAGGGATCTGCATTTTTAACAAGCTCACATGTTTAGTAAGCTACCTAGGGTGATTTTTTTAGACACTTTGAAATTTGAGAGCTCTCCTCTAAGGCAACAAAGTTTACAGCTTCTGTAAGCCACTGTCCTATCCTTTCACCTAGCGGAGAGACTGCCAAAAGAAACCTAAAACTTTCTGCAACCTTCAGTCTCTGATTGAGCAGACAAGAACTGACTGTGTTGTGCTTAACACAGATTCCCTTGTTATTAAGAGTGGTGAAAATGATACATACTAATGTTAGAATTGAGATAAATAGAAATAATTTTATCATAATAGATAACCATTTTCAAATAAGGCTTTTACAGATGAGAATAACTGGGGTGGAGATGCGTAATAGGAGAAGTGAAGGGATATACAAGGATGGGAGATTCCAATTACAGAAAGGCTCATAAAGGAGCGGAAGCATGACCATGCATACTCATTCATAAATTCATCAAACATTTATTGATCGACTACAATGTACCACAAACAGTTATAGACACTTGGAAGACATTAATGAACAAAACAAACATTCCTAACTTCAATGAGCTTACATTCTAGTAATAGAAGATAAATAATACATATAATAAACAAATATACTGTAGATTATCTTAAGAAAACAATAAATTTCATGGAACAACAACAACAAAAGAACAGGGAAAAGGGGCTGTGAGTAAAGGTGGCATGGGGATAATTTTACAAAGACAGTTAGGAAGTGAAGAAGCCAATCCTGCAGATATTTGGGGGAAGACCACCTCAGGCAGAGGGAAGAGTCAGTGCAAAGTCAGAAAATGCCTGCCATACATGAGGAAGGCCAGTGTGAGGGGTAGGAATAGATGGAGGGGAAAGAACAAGAAGATAAATGACAGATTTTAAGGACCAAACTATAGGTTATTTTAAGGACTCTTGGTTTTACTATGAAGAACAAAAGCTAGTGAAGAGTTCTAAGCAGGAGACTGAAATAATTGATTTATTTTATTTTATTTTTTATTTTATTTTTTATGTTGTGTTGTATATTATATTATATTATATTATATTATATTATATTATATTATATTATATTAGTTATCACCCTGGCTGCCGAGCTGAAAATAAATCGAAATGGCCCAAGGATAAATTAAGAGAGAATAGTTAGGAAACCAGGCAAGGGATGATCTCAGCTTAAGACAAGTCATGTCCATAGAGATAAGGGGTCAGTTATGGATGTATTTTTAAGGCCAATAGGATTTCCTGATAAAATGGTGTGAAATATAAGGAAATGGAATTAGTAAAAAATACCACTTGGGTTTTGGCCAATACAACCTGTAGGACAGAAGGAAGACCGAAATTGAGCTGGTTTACGAGCAGAGGATTCAGTTCAGTTTTGACAAGTTGAATTTGCAATTTCTAAGACATCCAGACAGACATGTCTAGTAGGCAGTTGAATACATTTAGTCTGGTGTTCAGAGCAGTGGTCTGTGATAGAGATGTAAAGTTAGGAGTCATCACATGTAGATGGTATTTAAAGCTGTGAGACTGAATGAAATCACCATTTGAGTGATCACAGATAGAGAAGAATAGCAAAGCCTAACTCCTGATACACTCCAGTACCAGGGATAAAAGGGAAGAAATAGGAAAGATACTAATAAAGGAGACTGAAAAGGAAAACCTCAAGTGTTCTGAAAGTGAAATGAAGAAAGTGTTCTACGAATGAGATACTGATTGAGTGTCGGTGCTGGTGATAGAATAAGACTAAAAATTTACCACCAGATTAGGCAATGGGGGAAGTCATTGGCTAACTTGACAAGTGCATTTTGGTAGACTGTGGGGAGCAAAACCCTTATTTAAATAAGTATCTTTTATAAGAAAAGACTGAGGGGAAAAAAAACAAGCAGACAACTCTTTAAAGGAGTTCTGCAGCAATGGGAAAAAGAAAGTTTTTCTGGTAAAGGGATGGCAGAAATTGATAGAAAAACTAGATTAAGATAGTCTTGTTACAGAGTTACAGTAATCAAGACAGTATGGTACTGGCATGAGGAAAGACATATATATCAACAATAAAATTGAGAGTCCAAAAATAAATCCTTACATTTATCAGCAATTGATTTTCACCAAGGTAATCCAATGGGAAAAAAGTTTTTTCAGAAAATAGTGCTAGAACAAGTAGAATATCCACATGCAAAAGAATGAATTTTGATACCTATATCATACCACACATAAAGATTAATTCGAAATAGCTCATAAACCTAAATGTAAGCACTAAAACCATACAACTCTTAGAAGAAAACACAGCAGCAAGTTTTTATGGCCTTGAGTTGGGCAATGGTTTCTACACATAACACCAAAAGTCCTCCAGCAGTCACCTTGCCACACTTCCTCTCCGACCCAGCCACCCGTCTCCACCCCTTCTACCAGTGTGACTGAATTGTTTCTTCTTTAACTCCTTGGTTGTCGACTTCCATACAGTTTGATTTTCTAACAGTTCTGGTTATTTTTTGTTTTTAAATGTGTCGTTGTCCTTCTTTCGGTTGTGGGAGGAGGCAAAGTGTATCTATCTACGCCTCCATCTTGGCCAGAAGTCTCTACTCCTAGAGACTTATATCTATGAGACTTATATATGTCTAGAGACTTAGACATATATCTAAGAGAAATACAAACATATGTACACTGAAAAAATAAGGCACAAGTGTTTCTAGCAGCCAAAAATTGGGAACTACCTAAATGGCTATCAACTAATGAATGGATAAATAAAATGTGGTATAAAAATCATTACAAAGAGCCCTGGCTGGTGTGGCCCAGTGGATTGAGTGCCAGCCTGTGAACCAAAGGGTCACCGGTTTGATTTCCAGTCAGGGCATGTGCTTGGGTTGCAGGCCAAGTCCCCAGTATGGAGTGCACACGAGAGGCAACCACACATTGATGGTTCTCTCCCTCCCTTCTCCTCTAAAAATAAATAAATAAATAAAATCTTTTTAAAAATCATTAAAAAGGTACTTACTGATACATATGACAACATAATAGAACCTTGAAAACATTATGCTGAGTGAAGAAAAGCAGACACAAAAGACCATATATTGTAGGATTCCATTTACATGAAATGTTCAGAATAGGCAAATCTATAGACAGAAAGTAAATTAGTAGTTGCCTAGAGCTGAAGAGGAGGTGGGAATGTGAAGTGAGTGCTAAAGGATGCAGAGTTTCTTTTGGGAGTGGGAGGAACAAAAATATTCTAAAATTAGAATTTGGTAATGGTTGCACAACTCTATGACTACACTAAAAACACTGAATTGTACACTTTAAATGAGAGTATGGTATATTAATTATATCTCAAAAAAAGCTGTTAAAATACATGAACAGATTTTTGTGGGGTTTTTTTCTAAGATGGAAGAAAACACATGTTTTTATGACAGGAATAATCCAGTAGAAAGTGAAAAAACTAATGATGCAAGGGGGCAATTTAGCAAAGTTCTTAAGGTGACAGGGTACAGAATCTAGAGCACAAATATAGGGACTGGCTTTAGACAGAAGCACAGATGGTTCATCTATAAATAACAGTCAAGAAAGCAGAGTATATGGGTATAAATACTAGGAGGTAGATGTGGCACTGGAAGTCTATGGATGTTCTGAATGCTTTAATTTTCTCAGTAAAATAAGCAGGATCATCAGCTAAGAGTGAGAATGGAGAAGAGATTTTAAAGATGAGGAGAGAGGACCTAGCTGGTATGGCTCAGGTGGTGGGAGCATTGACCCATAACCAAAAGGGAGTGGGTTCAATTCCTGGTTAGGACACATGACTATGTTATAGGTTCGATCCCCAGTCCAGGCGTATACGAGGGGCAACCAATAGATGCGTCTTTCTCACATCAATGTTTGTTTCCCATCCTCTCTCTCCAAAAAGCAATGAAAACATGTTCTCAGGTGAGGGTTAAAGTTTTTTTAAATAATAAAGATGAGCAGAAAGGAAGAAGAGAGTGGACAATTAAATTACTAGAATATTCAACACAGTTCAGAGCTGGTGATGAACTGAAAGTGAGACCCTTCAGCATGGTTTCTCCAACCATATTTAGCTGCTATGGCATGGGCAGAGAATAGAAAGAGTTGTATTTAACCAGTGCTTGGGTTTTAGCCAAGGGCTTATGTCAAAGTAAGAGGGAGAAGGAAAGGCAAGGAAGTTGAAGGTGCAGGCAAAGGAGTGATTACAATGACTGAATGTGGAATTTATGCTGAGCAAAGACAAGAGGTGAATAAAAGGCAGTGACATAGTAGGATCAACAAATTAGAGGTCCTGGTGAAGTTTAAAGATGTGTTGAAATTGAGGAACTAGAGTAATGACTAAAGAGATACATTAACTTAAAATTACGGAAGAGTAAATGACAATGAGTCTAGAATATGACCAGAGAAGTGAGTGACTTGAAATAACATGGAAGGCAAAAATCAATAGAATAAATGAAGCCAATGCACTGAGAGGCAGAACGTTGGGAAGACCACTACCATGTATTCAAAATAAGAATAGTGTCAAAAAGAATAATAGTGAATCAAGAACTAAAGAACTTTTTAGAAAGAGAAATAAGGGGGAATAAAATTCAGGGATCAATAGATAGATGATAGCCACAAAGAGTGGTGGTACCCAAATATAATCTGATGACATGAGATTCAAAGGTGGGGATTTTTAGGCAGGAAAAAGGAAGAATGTCCAGAAGCAGCAATGGGAAATAAGATATCTACCCTATGGTTCCCGCCAAGATGGAGGCGTAGGTAGAAACCCTTCGCTTCCTTGCACAACCAAAAGGAGGATAACAACCAATCTACAATCAATAAACAACCAGAAGTGCCAGAAAATCAAACTGCATGGAACTCCGACAACAAAGGAATTAAAGAAAAAATCAATCAGAACAACCAAACCAGTAAGGAGACAGACTGCACAGGCCACTCAGAAAAACCTTGGCAAGTCAGCCAGCTGCACAGGCGGGGCTGACTGAAAAGGAAACTGAGACTCAGAGTTGATACATGGTTGCTATTGTGGAAGAAACTCCCAGTCTCACGAAGAGTCCACTGGAAAGTGCACTAGAGACCAGCAGGCCAGCTGCACTGTTCCCTCTCCGGCCCCTCCCCCACAGGCAGCGCTGCAGCAGAAAAGGGGGTTGCCCTGCCCGAGTAAAAATCTAAGGCCTCGCCCCCTTTCAACTTATCAGCTGTGCCAAGACAAAGAAATATGGCCCAAAAGAAAGAACAGAGCATAACCTCAGAAAGAGAACTAAACAATGAGGACATAGCCAACCTATCTGATGAATAATTTAAAGCCCTGGTAATCAAAATGCTCACAGATCTGATTGAGTTTGGTACAAAAATGAAAAAACAAATGAAAGATACCCAAAGTGAAATAAAGCAAAATACTGAGGGAACCAAGAGTGACAGTAGGGAAACCAGGACTCAAAGCAATGATTTGGAATAAAAGGATAAAATAAACATCCAATGGGAAAAGAATGAAGAAACAAGAATTCAAAACAGTGAAGAGTCTTACAAACTTCTGGGACAACCTGAAATGCTCCAATATCTGAATTACAGGGGTGCCAGAAGGAGAACAGCAGCAAGAAATTGAAAACTTATTTGAACAAGTAATGAAGGAAAACTTTCCCAATCTGGCAAAGCAAATAGACTTCCACGAAGTCCAGGAAGCTCAGAGAGTCCCAAAGAAGGTGGACCCAAGGAGGAACACACCAAGGCACATCATCATTAAATTATCCAAAATTAAAGATAAAGAGAGAATCCTAAAAGAAGCAAGGGGAAAAGAGACAGTTACCTACAAAGGAGTGCCCCATTAAGCTATCAGCTGATTTCTCAAAAGAAACCTTGCAGGCAAGAAGGGACTGGAAAGAAGTATTCCAAGCCATGAAGAGCAAGGATCTACATCCAAGATTACTCTATCCAGCACAGCTTTCATTTAGAATGGAAGGGGAGATAAAGTGTTTCCAAGATAAGGTGGTCAAGTTAAAGGAGTTCATCATCACCAAGGCCTTGTTATATGAAATGTTAAAGGGACTTATCTAAGAAAAAGAAGATAAAAAATATGAACAGTAAAATGAACAACAAACTCACAACTATCAACAAATGAACCTCAAAGAAAAGAAAAATAACGAAACTAAAAACTAAGCAAACAACTAGAACAGGAACAGAATCAGAGAAATGGATATCAAACGGAGGGATTTCAGAGGGGAGGGAGAATGGAGGAATGGGGGGGAAGGTACAGGGAAGAAGCAGTATAATTAGTAGGCATAAAATAGACAGGGAGAGATAAAAAAATGGTATAGGAAACAGAGGACTCCAAAAACTTATATGTACAACCCATGAACATGAACTAAGGGGGTGGGAGGGCAGGTGCTGGAGGGTTGGTGGGGCAAGGTGGAGGGAGTGATAAAGGGAGAAAAAAATTGGGAAAACTGTAATACTGTAATTAAAAAAAATATCTACCCTACCTTTATGTCCAATTGTCTGAGAACTGTGAGAGAAAAAGAAGCTAGGTCTTTTTTAGGGGGGCAGAGGAGAGGGAGGAGGTAATCCTCACCCAAGGATATGTTCATTGATTTTAGAGAGAGAGAAAACATTGATCGGTTGCCTCTTCCATGTGTCCCTGACTGGGCATTGAACTGCAACCTAGGTATGTGCCCTGACAGAAAATCAAACCAGCAACCTTTTGATGTTCTGGGCAACACTCCAACAAACTGGGCCACCTGGTCAGGGAAAAAGCGGCTACTTTTTGAAAAGGTTGCAAGGGAAGAGTGTCCTCATAAACAGGTCAGTTTCCACAGAGCAAAACACAAAACATTCATAGACATGGTTAAGAATATATGGAATTTAGATGAAAATTTACTGTGACTTCCAGAGAGCATGATAGAAAAATTCAGAAATTAAGGAAATAAAAAGAGTACAGAAAAAGGAATGTACAGAGCATCATGAGGATTAAAATCAGGGGATCCAAAGTACCCTGGGGTGTAGGGCTTCTTATAGAGACTAACATAAACAGAAATAAAGGGCATGATGAGATAAGTCCTAATAAACTTAGACCAAATCAAGAGAGAGAAACATCATTTTGTTTCTCCACTTACTCATGCATTCATTGGTTGACTCCTGTATGTACCCTGACCAGGCACCAAACCCACAACCTAGGCATGTTGGGACAATGATCTAACCAACTGAGCTACCTGGCCAGGGCCCACTTGGCCCCTTTTAAGTGGGTGTAAAGAGTAAGGGAGTAACATACTCTTATTTCAATGTGGTGCACATACCCTAGGGTGAACCTCAATGATTCTCCCCTCCTGGTGTCACATCCTTATAGAATACCCTCCCCTTGAGCTCATGCAGCCCATGACTTGTTTCCGACCAACAAAATACGATGTAAGTGACGAGATGTCATTCTCTTGATTATGTTACATTATATAAGACTTCATCCAGAGTGAGAGAGACACTGCAGACTTGAACTAAGTGACCATGTTGAAGAAGACCATGTGGCATGGAACTGTGGATGGCATCCATGAACTGATGGCAGTCTCCAGCTGAGAGCCTGCAAAAAGCCAAGGCCCTCACTCACACAATCTCAGGGATATTAACTCTGTCCACAACCTGAATGAGCTAGGAAGAAGATTCTTCCCCAATTAAGTCTCTAGGTGAGACTACAGCCCAGATGATACCTTGATCATAGCCTTGTGAAACCGTGAATAAATATCCCAGTTAAGCTCTGCCCAGACTCCTGGTTCCACAGAAGTTGTGAAATAAGAAATGTGTGTTTGTAGTAATTTATTACCCAGTAAAAGAAAATATATCTAGTATGAGGGCTTCATCTTGACCCATTCAAAGAGGTGAGGATAACCTAGGGAAGCCATCATGTCCACACACAGTCTCTTTGACTCTATGCAATGACTGATAAAATGTGTAGGGGTGGTGGTCCCAACGAGGGTGGGTGTTAGCAGATGACTTCAACTGCAACAAATGGCGCAGTAGAGGATAACACTAAATAGTCAATCTAGGGGATAAGTACAATACATGAGGACTCATATTTTCGGCTCAATTTTTCTGTAAGCCTAAAATCGCTCTACTAAAAAAAATTTAAAGGCAATCTGAGGTCAAGTCATGTAGGGCCCCACATTGCCACACCACTAAATAGGCAATGCATAATCAACATACACATTTCTAAGGAGAAAAGACCTAACACTAACTCTGCTTTAAGAAAATAATTCTAGTCACAGTGCAAAAACAAGGTAAGTAGATAGGCCACTGTTTATTCCACAGAGGAGTACCTGAATTAGGACAATTTAGTAGGAATGAAAAGAACAGACAGGTACTATCTCTTGGAGGTATAAGTGACAGGATGTGGTGACTGATTAGGTGGGGAAAAAAGCTGTTTGAGCCAGAGGACTCGGTATTACTAGCCAATGACACTAAGAGGATGGAAGGCAACAATTACTACTAATTGAGATTACAAACAAAGATTGGTTTCAGAAAAGACAGATAATAAGTTCCAAGAAAGACAAGACAGTAAGAAGCAAAGGAGAAAGGAAAAGATAAAAAAGAAGTGCACAAGAAGAAATAAAGGCAGGCAACATAATACAGAAAATGTTTTTAACAGTGTTAGAGATAGGTAAACTATTAAACACACATTCAGTCACTCCCTGGAGTTAAGATTTTTATCCATTTTTAAAAGAAAAACTGATATTAGAAATTATTTCCCTCAACATTTTCCAGCCCGCTTCCATTTTTATACATCAAAAAAAAAAATGTCCAAAGAGGTTAGATTGTTTGCCTAAACTACCAACTAATTAGTGGCATAGCCTAGATTAGAATCCAGGTCTTATCTCAGTCTACTTTACATCCTGAATTATCTTACTGGCAGCTCTCTCTTACATACGTAAATCAATTATCCACATCCCTCCCTTATGGTGGGAAATGACCACGTGGGCATACCAGTCTTGGCAATTTCTTCTCTTCATTCTTCTTTCTGCCAGAAAGTACAGATCTCACTGTATAGATGACAAAAATCATATATGGCAGAGCAGAAAAGGCCCATCCCTGAAGGTAGCCTATCCCTGAAGAAAATCAATATGACAGTAAACTAAGGCCCTCAGAAATGTCACTGCAGATTTATATCAGCAGTGCCATGCTTCCCCACACACAGAGGTGTCCCTATTCCTATACTTCTACACCCACCAGAAAATACCCCGTCCCAAGCTATGAAAGCCACCACCAGTGGCCAAAAGTAGTGAAAATCAAACTGCAGTAGACATTTTCAACTGTTATCTAATTTAAAAGGGAAACATTCTCCATAAATACATACCAATTCTAAAGGACGAACTAATTCTTCTAGCAATTTATAATATTAAATCTTAGAGGGTAGGCCAAGAAATCTACCCACTAGGTCCAAAATAAGTTCAGTGGGAAATGCACTTTAGTTAAAACAAAAAATATCTCATAACTCAAGACTACCATCCATTTTTATAGCATATCTCAATTTAGACTAGCCACATTTCAAATGTTCAATAGCCTTTCATTATACTGCCAACAGACTGACTTAGTTTATACTGTGACAACTCCTTTCTCTGAATTTAAAATATAGACTGAATTAATATATAAATTATTTCCCTGGCTGGTGTGGCTCAGCGGATTGAGTGCCAACCTGCAAACCAAAGGGTTGATGGTTCAGTCAGGGCACATGCCAGGGGTGCCAGCCAGGTCCCCAGTCGGGGGCATGCAAGAGGCAACCACACATTGATGTTTCTCTCCCTCTCTTTCTCCCTCCTTTCACCTGTCTCTCAAAATAAATAAATAAATCTTTTAAAAATTTCTTTTAAAAATATATAAATTATTAAAATTATTCAAATACTTAATTGGTGCCTTCCTTAAATACCTTAAAGTACCATTCAAACAGAAAACTAAATATAAAAGGAAATATAATTTTTAAAAAAGAAAAAAAGGCAGAAACTTTCTATATCTTAGCAATGTTATACATTCATTCTGCTAAAGGATCTTCCTAGTTAACTTCAAGTAGCTCACTCCACCTTTGTGCAACAATCCAGAAGCTTCATTTTGAATATGAATACCACCAATAAACTAAAATAATATTTGGACCAAGTTCTAACATAACACTTAAATCAACTATCCAAGTACATCTAATCTGTTTTGGAAAACAGTCATAGTCATTTAAAAAAAAAAAGACAAATTTCTCAAACCATGCTTATCAGAAACAAAAGAATTTTTAATTTTTTTATTACTTCAACTGTGCTTTTCACGGTGTAAAAGGTTTAGCAGAAGCTGAGCACAGGGGTGCTCTCGCAACGACCCGCCTGATTCTGACACCGTGTCAGTGTCTCACTGCCACGTGGCCCAGCTGTCTGCTGAGACCCTTCCCTGACTGTAAGGTCTCAACACTTAGGGCCATAATTTACATTTTTATATTTTATTTTTCCTGGATGTAGATCATTTATGTGATTTTTAAATCTCAATTAGGTGAGAAATTTTTCATGTGCAAGGACTATATCTTCTACTTCTTAGGCATCAGTAATAGGAAAATGGAGAAGGCAAAGTTTTACATAAAACAGATGAGTAAGTAAACCAGTTCTGCCACTTACAAACTGGATGACCTTTAAAAATAACCATTTTGAATGTTGTAAGAATTCACTAAGATAATACAGATAAAACACATGGCACAAAGTAGACAACTTAATAAAGAACACTGCTATCACTGATAAAAATCATCTAAAACTGCTCCTGTCAACGTTAAATGTATGTCTTCTAGTAAAATCTTCTACCAAAATTATATGAAAACCTGTTTTTATTCTTTATCAGCCAACTTTAAAAAGTCTTGATCCCATCTTCAACAATCCCAAATGAAGTTGCCATATTTACCTGTCAAAACTGGTCCACTTACTGGCCATTTCACATGGTTCAATCTGAAATTTACTTGTTCAATTAACAGTTTAGTGAGCTCTGCCTGGGTCGCAGTTGCTACACATAATCAAAGGGTGTTAAATGGGGCCTTTGAAATAACAAAGTGAAATTGAAAAATTCATTCTTGTTGTAATGCTTTCACTGTGTACAAAGTTCTTCCAAACAATAAAAAGTTAATATAATAAAACTGAAAAAATTTCCAAGTGAAACCCTACATAATCTCTTTGAATTATTTTCTAGACTATGAAAAACATACATGAGAAAAAGGTGATCAAGTAAGAATCATCATACTGATATGTACAACCAAGCACACAAATGAAGAACTCCAATACTGTTAAGGGGATGACTGACACTTCGAGAGCCAGCAACTGTTAAAATTAGGGACCTCATGAGTATGATACTTAAGAAAAGACTCAAACACAAAAGACAAAATTATTTACCAGAGAATTTTTTAGGAAGAATTCTCAACAGTATCTACCTCACTAGTTCTCAAAACTGGTTCACAATAAAAGAGCTAAGACAAAAACAAACAAAAAACTGCCTTAATTATAAGAGATTAGGGCCCTAATGGATTGTGTAATAAAGCTCCCCTGGTGTTTCTAATATACTTCCAGGGTACAGAACCTCTATTCTACAAGGGTTTTTTTCCCCATACTCCTGCATTTTATAAATCAAGACTAAATTCTGAAGAGAAGAATATGTTTCTAGGCCAGATAAAGTTCCAGAGGTTCTAGTCTAGCAGAGCTAGTATTATTCAGAATAACATAATTCAAATAGCAATTACACAAATATTCATGGTACAGTTCCATACACAGGTCTCTCTCACTGTAAAAAAACATTACCCCACATTACCATGAAGACAACCTGTATACCAAGGAAAAAAAAAAAAGAAAACCCTTCCTCTCCTATTTAAAGTATTGCAGTAAGATTAATATATTAGAGGGATTATTAGCAATTTAATTTGTAGAACATAGGAAAACGTGCAGTAGTATCTCACCAAGATCAAAGTAATTTTTTTCTATCCTCACCTGAGGATATTTTTTTATTTGGTTTTTAGAGAGAAAGAAGGTAACATCAATGTGAGAGAGAAACATCAAGCAGCTGCCTCCTACCCACGCCCCAATCAGAAATTGAACCTGCAACCCAGGGATGTACTCCAACTGGGGATCTAACCCACAACCTTTCAGTGTACAGGACAACGCTCCAACCAAACTACCTGGCCAGGGCAAAAGTAATTTTCAATTACTACTAATACTCCTTCCTGTTCAAAAAAATAAAAATTGCCCTAGCCAGGTGGCTCAGTTAGTTGGAGCACTGTCCCAAATACCAAGAGTTGGCGGGTTTGATTCCCTGACAGGCACATACCTAGATTGCAGGCTTGAGCCTCCCCTACCCCTGCCAGGGCACATACAAGAGGCAACTGATGGATGTTTCTCTTTCATATCAGTTCTCTCTCACATTGATCTTTTCCTGTCCCTCTCTCCCTTCCTCTCTAAAATCGATATACATATCCCTGAGTGAGGTTTAAAACAAATAATAAGCCCTGATGGGTGTGGCTTGGTTGGTGGGGCATCATCTAGGTCACCAATTGATTCCCAGTCAGGGCCAGAGCCTGGGTTATGGGTTCCATCTCCAGGCAGGGGATATATGAGAGGCAACTGATCAGTGTTTCTCTCTTACACTGATGTTTCCCTCCCTCCTTTCCCCTCTCTAAAAATAAATAAATTAAACATTTTAAAAGTAATTAGTAATAAAATAAAAATTAACTTGCTAAATTCTAAATAAAATACTAAAAGCTTATTTCACATAAATTTAACCATTCAACTAAAAAAGAAATCATACTAATAAAATTGTTATTTAATTTCACTTTTAACATTTAAAAGGAGTTCAATTAACAATAGTCTTACTGTTCTAGAATCCGAGAATGGATTGTATTCATCAAGTCCTGGTGGAACATTTCTTGTCACCTGTGTAACTGATGGGTCCTAGAATAAGATTTTAAGGAGAAAAAAAGATTACTCATCCTTTAAGATAAAATTTTGATATTTACAAAGCATTTACTTTATCTGTACTTTTGGTCACCCTGCAAAGGAAACAGAAGAAAAAAAGATGATTATCAGATTTACTCAGTCCCATTCCAACAAAGTTGAAATTTAAACCCACAGCCCTGGCATCCTCAAAGAAAACCAAATGAAAACTGGGTTAGATGCAAATCAGCTGCTAGCTATTATATAAAGACTGAAAGTAGACCGCCTCTTAACAGCTGTGGAATTCGTTGCACAAGAGCATCTTAGCAAATTTGGGGAAAACCCACCGTCCTTTCCTTTGGGCTCCACAAAGAGTTCATGTTCCCTTTTTTCTTATTTTCAATCAGTTTTCCCTATTACAGACTTCAAGTACTACATTACAAACCAATGTCATGTACAGAAAACATCGAACATTCAAGATTAAGCACCTCTCACTTGTTTTATTCTACTCCAATATTTTCACTGACTGTAATTGTTTTTCCCCACATGATCCTGGACTGTCTTCCCTTTCTCAAGTATAACATATTACCACTCTATCCCGGATTTTCAAATCTTTTAATATTAGACCTTCAAGTAAATAACTAAGTCACAAAACCCTAAATACTCTTTCTCTTGACTGTGAATGTAGAACACACACATAATGAACATCTCAACAAAATCAACAACATAATTAACATGAAAAGCATTCACAAACTATAACGTAGCCTCACTGGCCTCCAACTCTCAAATTTTGGAATGCATCAGAATCCAATAAAACACAGGCTGCTGTACCCCATCCCGAGAGCTTCTGATTCAATAGGTCTGAGGTAACACCTAAATACCTACATTTCTAACAAGTTCTCAGGTGATGTGTGGCTGCTAGTCTGGGGACCATTGCTCTCAACTACACGTACCTTCTCCTATCCATCTTCCTCAACAGTCAAAGTTACCTTTCAAAAATGAATGGCTAAAATGGTCATTCCCCTCCTTCAACCCCTCTCCTCTCCCTCATCTATTTCAAAAATTTTAGAGGCTCTCCACTAACTATAAAATGCAAATTCCTCAAAATGAGACACAAGGCTATGATCTACGTGTAACCCAGCACCTGCCTTCCTTTCCAGCCACATTAACTTTCTCATAACCACTCTCATGTTGCCAGACCCTCCTGCCTTAACCAAATGAAACCAGCCACTGAATAAGGAACCTCAAGCTCGGCAAAAAGCAAAAAGTAAGATAAATTAAGAGTACAGCACAGACAAAAAAAATAAAGGCTTTAGCCTTGCTCTACAATAATAGAAGGAGGGAATAAAGTCACTTTACTTCACAGGGTTCCCCTCCTGTGTTTACTAAAAATGAGGATCAGGAAAATTGTCAAGAGGGGTTGTGTGTCTCAGGAGAAAAATCTAAAAAACAAATAAATGTTTTAATAAAAAATATTTTGATCCTCATATGAGGATATGTTTCTCATATGGAAAGAGGGAAAAAAGAAAAAGAGAAACACTGACTGGTTGCCTCCTGTATGTAGGTGGCCCGATGGTAGATCAAACCCGCAAACTAGGTATGTGTCCTGACCACAAAGCAAACCTGAAACTTTTCGATGTATGGGACAACGCTCCAACCAACTGAGCCACCTGGCCACTACAATCAAATTCTTAGAGCTGGTATTGCTGCAATTAATTTAGAACTGAGTTTACAGTCAGCAAGCAGAGACTTAGTAGGCCCAGACGGTCCAGATGCAGTCTCAATGCCCAACCCTCCACAACCCACAAGACCAGATGACCTGTGAGTCCTCAGACACCATGTCTGGCATTGTTTCCTCTAGCAGAAATACTCTTCCAAGCAGAATCAGCTTAGCAATTTCCTCCTCTTTCTTAAAAACTCAATCCAAAAACAACCTAATGTGCTAACCAATGATTTCTTAGTATCTTCCTGCTCCCTAAGTCACTCCATCCCGGGCTCAGTGCTCCCACAGAGCTTGGTATTTATCTCCATTAACATTTATTTCACTGAGCAATAAGGATCTTCATGCAAGTCTTTTTTCACAAATTAGATTGCAACTTATTTGAATACAAGAAATAGGTACATAGGTCCTTTTAATTTACACATGCATAACTGGTAATACTGTTTTTTGACTGATTAAAGTTGACTGGGAGATCTAAAGATTGATTCTTCAAAATACAGGGTCCAGTAGAAGTAAGGCCTGCTTGAGTGTTGTTGGTAGGGTAATAATAGGGATGCAATAATTTGTTTTAATTTGAACATTTCACCTAAAATATCATATGGTGTGCTTGAATGTGATATGTATTATGTACAGAATTACACGCTTATGATTTTGTAATAAAAGGGGGCATTATTTGTACCAGACCCTGTAGTAGCAGCATTAATAACCAAAACATATCTGCTTAAGAAATAAATATATATCAAAAAGGAAAGAAGATATGGTGATAGTTCAAAAATGTAAGTGAAAAGATGTTTAAGCTCACTCATAAGAGAACTACCAGTCAAAAAAACTACACTGATGTAACCATTTCTCAACTATCAAATTAGCAAAAATTGATAAGACTGACACACTTTGTTGACAAAGCTGTAAAGAAAAAAAGATTCTCATAGATTACTAATAGGTACTGTTACACTCTGTATGAAGGGAAAGTTGGCAATAGCTAGCAAAACCCCATCTGCATTTATAATTTACCCATAATTTCATTTCTAGAAGTTTATTCCAAGTGTGTATATACTGGCAATAAATGGAAGCAAACTAAATGTCTAGCAAGAGAAGATGGTTGAATAAACCATGGTATATTTACCTGATAAAATACAATGCAGCTGAGTATCACACAGTTGTAAAATAGTATAAGGAAATACATATACTACCATGGGGTGTGTGAAAAAGATTCAGAAAATAGTGTAAATAGGCTGTTACCTTTTATGCACAAAGGAAGGCAGAAATATATTCATGTTTACTTATTTTTAAAAAGTACAATTAAACCAAAAACTAATAAAAATGATTTCCTATTGGGTGCAGAAGAGAATACTGACGACAGAGCGTAAGCTTGGAAGCTAGACTCCTCTGAGTGTAACTTTAACTTTGTAACCCAACCACCAGGTTCCAGAGGTTCCATCCTCCTTTCTCCTAGTGGCTCTGACCTTCCCAGGTCAGCGCAAAATCCAGGACAGACTGAGTCTCCTGGCTCAGGCAGGGACCACAACCACTGCATTCCCTGAAGCCTGGATGGTTCCTCTCCCTCACGGAAGATCCACTAGGCCCATCATCCTGACTCTACCAGAAGCTCTGTCAGTGACTGAGCCTAACAGGCAGGAGGCAGGCAGAGGGGGATCTCATCGGGGTGTGGTGGATATTTGCTGACCTGCCCCGGCACCCAGCTGGTGCTAGTAAAAGCCAGATTTGGTGTGCAGCATTGTTCTTCCTGTGTGCAGCCAAGCCCAGTGAAGCAGCGACAAAGAGTGGATTGCTTATAGCTCCAAACAGATGGCTGAGAGCCAGGCACAGACACTGTCTGAAATTGCCATACAACAGTCCCTCCCAAGAGGCCCAGAACCAACACACTCAGTGACCAGCTTCAGACAACATCAGAGCAGGATTCAAAAGCTTCACAAACAACATATCCAAAGGGTATCTTAGCCAGCCCAAACCCCAGCTGAGGTGAATTACACTTCCTGTGGTCAGCACCTGCACAGCAGTTCCCAAGCTATCATGGTCAGGGTTGAGCCTCAGTCAGCCAGACTGAGCATGAATGGGCCAATAGAAATCAAGACTCAATTACAACAGGGGAGCCGACATAACCCGCACAGAGACATTACTGGAGCACCCAGTACAAGTGATGAAGGAGACTGTACCACTGGGTCCCCCAGGACACCTACTACATAAGGCCATCCTATGAAGACTGGGAGTCATAGCGGATCTAACTAATACACAGAAACAAACCCAAAGAGGCTACCAAAATGAGGAGACAAAGAAACGACTAGTGATGTGGAAGGAGTAATCAAAAAATTCCCAACAAACAAAAGTCCTGGACTGCATGTACTCACCGGTAAATTTTACCTAACATTCAAGGAATAATTAACACCTATCCTTCTTAAACTACACCAAAAAATTCAAGAGGAAGAAAGACTCCAAACTCAATTTATGAGGCCAGCATTATCCTAATTCCAAAACCAGAGAAACACACTGTAAAGAAAGAAAATTATAGGCCAATATCCCTGATGAACATAGATACTAATATCCTCAATAAAATATTAGCAAACTGGACATAGCAATACATTAAAAACATCACACACCATGATCAAGAGGGATTTAGTCTGGGAGTACAGGTGGGTATAATATCTGCAAATCAAAAAATGTGACTCACCACATAAACAAAATGAAGGATAAAAACCACATGATCATATTAATAGATGCAGAAAAAGCATTTGGTAAAAAACAGCACTCATTTATGATTAAAACTCTTAGCAAAGTGGGAATAAAGGGAACATTCCTCAACATAACAATGGCTGTATATGACAAACCCACAGTCAACCTCCTCTCAATGGGCAAAAAATGTGTTTCTCTTAATATTGGGGACAAGACAGGGATGTCCGTTTAGCCACAGCAATCAGACAAGAAGAACTAATAAATGGCATTCAAATTGGAAATGAAGAAGTAAAACAGTCATTATTTGCAGATGGCATTGTACTGTATATAGAGAACCCTGAAGATTCCACCCAAACACTACTAGAACTGATAAATGAATTTAGTAAAGTACCAGGACATAAAATAAAAACCTAAAAATCAGTTGCACTTACATATACCAATAATGAACTATCAAAAAGGGAAACTAAGATAACAATCCAACTTACAATTGCTTAAAAAAAAAACAACAACAACTTAGAAATAAATTTAACCAGGGATATAAAAGACCTATACTCAGAAAATTATGAGACACTGAAGAAAATACAAGTAAGTAGAAATAGAACAAATATTCCAAAAATGTATATGGAACCACAAAAGGCCCCAAATAACAACAGCAATCTTGAGAAAGAAGAACAAAGTTGGAGGTATGACACTACCTGATATCAAACTACACTACAAGGCCACGGTAATCAAAACAGCATGGTACCGGCATAAAAACAGACACACAATTCAATGTAACAATAGAGAGCCCAGGAATAAACCCACACCTTTAGAGTCAATGAATATTTGACCAAAAAAAGACAAAATATTGCAATAGGATAAAGAGAGTATATTCAATAAATTGTGTTGGGAAAATTAAACAGATACATGCAAGAAGATGAACCTAAGTCACCTTCTTACACCATACACAAGGATAAACTTAAACTGGATTAACAACTTAAATGTTAGACTCAAAACAATAAAAATCCTAGATGAAAACATAGGCAATAAAATCTCAGATATTTTTCAGAGGAACATATTTTCTGATATATGACTTTGGGCAAGGGAAATAAAAGAAAAAATAAATGGGACTATATCAATCTAAAAAGTTTTTGTACACCATAGGAAACCATCAACTAAGTGAATAAAAACAACCCACTGAATTCACCAATGATACATCTGATAAGAGGTTAATATCCAAAATTTATAAAGAACTTATAAAACTCAACAAAAAGCAAACAATCCAATTTAAAAAATGGGTAAAGAACCCAAATAGAAGGAAGGGACTTCCAGCCAAGATGGAGGTGTAGGTAGACACACTGTGCCTCCTTGCACAACCAAAATAAGGACAACAACAATTTAGAAACAAAATAACAACAGAACTGACATAAAATTGAACTGTATGGAAGTCTGACAACCAAGGAGTTAAAATACACACATTCATCCAGACCAGTAGGAGGGGCAGAGTTGGGCGGCCAGGCAGAGAGGGGTTGCGGCAAAAAAAAGTGGTGGCACTGGCACACAAGGCAGCAGCTGACAAACCCCAGAGTACAAGAGGTCAGTGGGCAGACCCTGGGCACCAGGTGGCAATGGGTAAACCCTGTGAGGCAGGGTAAACCCAATGAGGCAGCAATTGTGAAGCAGGGCACGGCACACAAGGAGGCTGGCTGACCCAGCAGTCCCACATTCACGTGCAGATAAACCAGGTGAAACTAGGGCATGATACAGACTGCAAAACCCAGGGTCCCAGTGTGGGGAAATAAAGCCTCAAAACATCAATTGAAAACACCTGTGGGGGTTGAGGTCCCAGGAGAAACTCCCAGCCTCACAGTAGAGTTCACTGGAGAGACCCACAGGGTCCTAGAACGTACACAAGCCCACCCACCCAGGGAATCAGCACCAGAAAGGCCGAGTTTCCTTGGGGGAAGTGGTGGAAGGGATGGGAATCCGACAAAGAGCGGAGCAAGCACCATTGTTCCCTCTCAGACCCCACCCCCACATACAGCGTCACAACCCAGCGACTGGGTGTACCCGCCCTGGTGAACACTTAAGGCTCCATCCCTAAGTAACAGGTGGGACAAGACAAAAAAAAAATAGCCCAAAAGGAAGAACAGATCAAATCTCCAGAGCAAATATAACTAAGCAACGAAGAGAGAGCCACCCTAATCAGATGCACAGTTCAAAGCACTGGTGATCAGGATGCTCATAGAATTGGTTGATTTTGCTCACAAATTAGATGAACAAATGAAGGCTACACCAAGTGAAATGAAGGAAAATGAAGGAAAATGCACAGGGAACCAATAATGATGGGAAGAAAACTGGGACTCAGATCAATGGAGTGGACCAGAAGGAAGAAACAACCAAACCTAAAAGAATGAAGAAACAAGAATTCAAAAAAAATGAGGAGAGCCTTAGGAACCTCCAGGAAATCTTTAAAAGTCCCAACATCTGAATTATGGGGGTACCAGAAGGAGAAGAGGAAGAGCAACAAGTGGAAAACTTATTGAAACAAATAATAAAGGAGAACTTCCCCAATCTGGCAAAGGAAATAGACTTCCAGGAAGTCCAGGAAGCTCAGAGTCCCAAAGAAGTTGGACCCAAGGAGGAACACACCAAGGCACATCATCATTACATTACCCAAGATTAAATGAAGGAGAGAATCATAGAAGCAGCAAGAGCTAAGGAGACAGTACCTACAAAGGAGTTCCCATCAGACCGTCAGCTGATTTCTCAAGAGACCTCACAGGCAAGAAGGGGCTAGAAAGAAGGTTTCCAAGTCATGAAAGGCAAGAACCTACATCCAAGTTTGATCTATCCAACAAAGCTTTCATTTAGAATGGAAGGGGAGATAAAGTGCTTCCCAGATAAGGTCAAGTTAAAGGAGTTCATCATCACCAAGCCCTTATTATATGAAATATTAAAGGGACTTTTCTAAGAAAAAGAAAAAAAACATGTATAGTAAAATGACAGCAAACTCACCATTATTAACCACATCTAAAACAGAAAGAAAAACAAACTAAGCAAACAGCTAGAACAGGAACAGAACCACATAAATGGAGATCACATGGAGGGTTAGCAACAGGGGAGTGGGAGGAGGAGAGAGGGGGAAAAGGCACAGAGAATAAGTAGCATAAATGGTAGGTAGAAAATACATAGGGGGCAGGCAAGAATAGTGTGGGAAATGTAGAAACTAAAGAACTTATGACACATGGACATGAACTAAAGGGGGGGTACGTGGGTGGGAGAGGGTGTGCAGAGTGGAGGAGAATTAAGTGGGGGAAATGGGACAACTGTAATAGCATAATCAATAAAATATATTTAAAAAAAAGAACCTAAATAGACACTTCCCCAAAGAGGACATCCAGAGGCCAATAGACATATGAAAAGATGCTCAACATCACTAATCATGAAAGAAATGCAAAATAAAACCATAATGAGTTATAACTCATGTGCTGACAAGGATGTGGAGAAAGGGGAACCCTTCTGCTTCTTGATGGGAATACAGATTGGTATGGGCATGGTGGAAAACAGTATGGAGCTTCCTCAAAAGATTTAAAAATTTTTGATCCAGTGATTTCATTTCTGAGAATATATTTGAATAAACCAGAAACACTTATTTGAAAGAATATATGCACCTTTGTGTTCATTGCAGTGTTATTTACAATAGCCAAGATTTGGGAGCAGCCCAAGTGTCCATCAGTAGATGGATGAGTGGTTAAAAAAGCTATGAAAAATTTACACAGTGGAATACTACTCAGCCATAAAAAAGGAAGAGACTCTTACCTTTTGCAACAGCATGGATGGGCGTGGAAGTATTATGCTAAGTAAAATCAGTCAGTCATAGAAAGACACAGTGCATATGATTTCACTTATATTGGAATTTAATGAACAAATTAAACTAACAAAATGGAGATGGATCCAATACAGAGATCAGACTGACAATTGTCAGAAGAGAGGGGTTGGGGGAGGGGTGAGAAGACTGAAGTGATTAATCAGAAAAAAAAAAAGAAAGACTCAGGGACAGAGACAACAGTATGGTGATTGCCAGGAGGAACTGGAGGGTGGGGTAGAAGAAGGTAAAGGGGGGATAAATGGTGATGGAAGGAGACTTAACTTGGGGTGGTGAATACAATAGAATATGCAGATGACGTATTGTAGAATTGTATACCTGAAACCTATGTAATTTTATTAACCAATGTCATCCAAAAGTTCAATAAATAAAGTAAATAAATAAAAAGGAATTAAAGTAAAAATAATCCAAAAACTAATAAAAATTATTACCTATAGGGAGAGGAAGAAAACAGTGAGGACACAGCATAGGTTTAGAAGCTATATTTGTTTGAGTGAAACCTGTTTTATAATTTACTTTGGAACCATGAAAATGTTTTCCATAATTATAGAAGAAAATTAATTCAAAAAGAAAAAAGGGAGGAGACAAAATGTGGGGTCAGAAAGATGACTCCAGCCTCAAGAGTACAATGAGTCCAATGAATCCCGACTCTCATTTTACTAATACACATATCCAATTATCAAGCGTCCTAAAATTCACATGAAATTCTTTTTTTTAATCCTACAGAAGGTAGAACTCAGTTCTAGATTAACCCCAAATGAAATCATTCTTCTGACTTTCTACTTTTGACTACTGTAATTAGAATACACTTTCCTTCTAGATTCTAGAAAAGTTTAATTCAGGCTGAAAGCTGAAACACTCATTGCCTCAAATGAAGTAAATTCATTTCTAGTTGGTCAGAATTTCTCCTAATGTAGTTAGTATTAGGTGTCAAAGCAGTAGAATATGTACAAGACACAACAAAAATGATTTAGGAATTAAAACATAAATAACCTGCCCTGGAAGGTTGCTCAGTTGGTTAGAGAGTTGCCCTGATACATGCCAAGGTTGCAAGTTTGATCCCCAGTAAGGGGATCAAGAATCAACCAATGAATGCATAAATAAGGCAAAGAACAAATCAATGTCTATCTGTCTATCTCTCTCTCTTTCTCCTTCCCTCCCTCCCTCTCCAAAAAAGAGAAAATTTAATAAAACATAATTAACCTTTTAAGTGGATTTTAATTAAGTATAAATATTGCTGAATAAGCTATAGCCTCTAAATTGAGAGACAACAACAAAACTGAGTGTTTAAGTAACAATGATCTTCTAATGACAATTAAGTAACCAGCACTTACTTATATTATTCCCAATCTTTATTATAAATCTCCCTGGTGAGGGGTATTGTCTCATTTTTTTGAGAAATAAGCTATGACCTTAAAAGGTCAATAAAGTTCCTCAAGGTCAATTGGTTTATGTCTGAGACAAAATAAGAAGTCATGACTTTCCAATGCCTATATACACTCTTTCCATCAGATATACTAAAAATAGAATTTACTGCAATCACAACTTTATCAAGAAAAGACAGTGGTTGAGCTGATTGTTTATTAGTGATTCCAAAACTCTGACAGGAAAATTTGTGCTCCCTCTTCCACACAATCAAAACGAAACTGTTTCAACTGATAACTTGGACAATTCCATGGCAGTGGTTCTCAAACTTAGTAGGCACTGGAACCACCTGTCAAAACCCAACTGCTGAGCCCCACTCTCAACATACTTGAATGTCTCCGATTGAGCCTGAGACTTTGGATTCCTAACAAAGAAAACATTCCGGTAGTCTTATTGCACTGACTTAGATGAATATACTAGGCTTCTGTATTTTATTGTCATTCAAGAAGCAAGTAAAGACATTCTTTAGAGTTTAAATATCCTATTTGGATCTGACTATGTATAAACATTAAAGTTCTATCTTAATATTTTAATGGGATTAATTCAGTTAATCCAAGGCTATTCTGCAGACCCTCTAATAAAACAGGGAAAATCCAAGAGATGATCTCCCTGGTCAGTTGCAGCTCTGAAATGTTATGCTGTAGATTGTTAGTCTTTATTGTTTGGAAAGCTGACTCCCTCTATTCAAATCCTAGTTCCACTACTGAAAAACTGTAAACTGAACAAAGCATTTTATATTTCTGTGACTCAGTTTCTCCATCAGTAAAATGTATCATACTGCTCATGCACCTCTACATATAAAATGCTTAATACAATCCCTGCACATGGCAAATAGCAGTACCTGAGACTGTCTACATCATTACCGCCAATACCAAGCTAAGGATGAAACAAAAAAGCTCCCCATTTATGATTAACTGAAGTATCAAGAAAGTATAGCACATCCCATGTAATGAATAGGCCATGAAACACCCACAGTCACCTTCTGAGGAAAGCAAGCAGGAGCAGTCCTTCGCCCAACTTTTGTGTCACGTGACCCTATTACCTTAACCAAATGGTAACGAATGAGGAACTGGCATCTGTGTTAAAGGTAGCCATTTTTAGATGGACATAAGAGAGTCTGGCAGACCCGAACAGAAGAAGTGACTCTATATTGGATAATGACTAATTATCCAATATAATTAAGTAGTGCTTGAATTTTTTGAAGTGCTTGAATGAGACAAAATTAGTAGCAGCAAAAAAACCTGGCACTAGTCACAGTAGAAAGACAAATAGATGCTAAGTCAAAAGAAAGTGATCAAAAGAAAGAGCAGTAGGTATAGCATCTGAGAGGAATGGCAATTACTGGAGTTGCCAATGAGTCACCAAAGCAAAAGCAGGGCCCACAGAGTTACTGCTATTCTACTTAGGAATGACTGGTGTTACAGGAGTTTTCACTTTGTCCTGCAGATCCTCAGAAGGGCCTCAGGGTGGAGAAAAAAGGAGGAGGAAGTGTGCGCAGGGAGGAAGTGAGAAAAGAGGGTGACAGAGACCAACCCTCTAACCTTCACTGAATCAGTGCAGCCCAAGTTACCGAATTTTTCAGACTGTAAGATTCACCAGACCATAAGACGCACCTAGGTTTTAGAGGAAAATAGGAAAAAAATTTTTGAAGCAAAAAATGTGGTAAAATATTTAATAACATAAATAACATAGGGCACTGCACCCCCACCCCCAGCAAGCCAGGTAAGCTACATTCGGACTATAAGACGCACTGCCCATTCCTCCCAAATTTGGGGGGTGCACCT
The DNA here is from genome assembly GCA_004027475.1 of Anoura caudifer. Lineage (NCBI taxonomy): Eukaryota > Metazoa > Chordata > Mammalia > Chiroptera > Phyllostomidae > Anoura > Anoura caudifer. The sequence goes on from PVKU01001942.1 coordinate 201,743, forward strand.
TATAGTCTGAAAAAATACAGTGATTTCACAAGAAAATGGCTTCCACTACTTGCTGGAAGGGTGTTGAAGGGCAGGAAGGTATGGACTGAGGAGACAGTTTGTTGGCTCCCAGAGGCAGGTTCAGTGGGACTGCAGAGACTGACTGTTGGGCTTCCTTCCCTCCCACAAGATAAACCTCTATCCCCTAACCAGCAACCTGAGCACCCACACCTTCATGCCTTAAAACCAGAACAGGTGAAACCAATATTCGTTATCACCTTGTATTCTATTAAAACTCTATGTAAAGATCTTGCTGCCATTAACTATATTTGAATAAAATCTGCGAGAGAAAGATTTTAGTAAGTATGAACAATTATTGCTCCCTAGTATACATACTGATCCCCAAAACACTTACTGATCCAAAATTGCTGTTCAGTCACTGTTTAACTCATTTCACCTCCTTTCTCTTCACCTTCAAAAAATGAGGGAGGACAATATAAATATAACTCTAGTCTTTAATTTATCCTTTCGTTTCTTAGTTCAAAAAGTTTAAGCCAACTTGGCAAAACCTAGCTGAGAGGTAGTATGGGGGACTCTCTCGATAACTAAATTTTGCTTCTTTCCATATTTTCTCAGGAGTGGTTATCCTTTTCTCTAAGTTCCACTGCTTCCTCTCAGCAGCATGCCTCACACCCACATTTCAAGTGTCAGTCATCTTTAAAATGCACACAAGCAAAGAAAAACAAAAACATTCCTTCAACCAGACATCATTCTCAAGCTACTCTCAGCCCCAGCCCTCAGCTTTCTTTCCATCTACTTCACCACCTGGCCCAGATCAAGCTGCTAGTATTTCTCACATGTAAATTCCAATAGCCTTCTTACTTCTGACCGACTCCCCCATCTATTATAAACCAGAATGAGTTTCTAAAAATATCAACCTGCTCATGTCACACCTACAGATTTGATTAATGTGAGAACAAATGTATATTAAGTTTGGTTTATGCTCTCAATAATCAAAGAGCATATTTTAGATCTTTTAAAATTTATAAAAACTTGGGACTGGACGATGAATAACTGATGAAATCATTTATGGGACAGGAATTGCAAAGATGGGTAAATTCTCACCATCTACATAACTGACTGCTAAAGAAGACAACAAATTTTAAGCCAATTACTAACATTCTATTATCAGCTTAACAGTGCAAAAGCCATCTACTGTTGTGATATTTCCATTGGACTCTGCTGATCAAGACATTACAATTTTTCCAAGACTGGCTTTTATTATAATTTCACTTTCATCAACTTGGGCAAATTCAGTTGTTACCAAAAAATAAAATAACTCAGACAAAGCTGAATTTCCTCTAAGTTTTTCAAAATTACAAAAGATGACAAGAGACCTGTACAGAACCTTCCCGCTGTTTTTGTACAACACAGGAGCAGATGTGAGGTGATACCTCACTGTGGTTTTAATTTGCATCTCTCTGATGATTAGTGACACTGAGCATGTTTTGTATGTCTATGGGCCCTCTGTATGTCTTTTACCAGTAGACTGTCTGGAAAGCCATGGAGTCTCTCCCAAGGGCCAAGATGGCAGCAGGAGGAGGTTCTTACACTGAGTGTGCGGAAAGCTAGAAATATCAATGGATAGGGCCCAAGCACAAAAAGCTACAAAGATAACTGGACAGGAAAAAGCTCTTTCCCCACCCTTTCCAGTACCAGATTGGGAGTAGGACCAGGGGAAGGCCAGAACATACAACACAGAAATTAAAATGGCGCAAGGGGAGGTGCTTTCCCCTTGTTAGTCTAGCCTGGAGAAAGAAGGGATTGGTTGGGAGGTGGACCCACCTGAGGCCCATGAAAGTTTAGGAAGTTAATTGGTCATTTTGAGAAAACACCTGGTCTGCCCCATGCCCAAAGTAATATAATCCCAGGGGAACAAAGAAGTTGCTTTCTCTCACTCCTTTGCTTGCTCGTGATTTGAACTCATGCGGTGCAATCACCTGTTCTCACCATGGGCCATGCGGCCTTAGTAGCCACATAGTCCATGACTTCCAGGAGGGAGTCTCTCTCTCTCACCCACTTGGTGATGCAACTGGCCATTCTATTCACACACTCTCCCAGAAGTAAATGACCTTGCGGCCCTAGCAGCCACATGGCCCATGGCCATGCAGCTCCACATGAAGGCTCCAGAAGGAAGTCTAAAATAAACAGTAGCTGGGAACAAGATAAATTACCTGGATGGGGATTATGACCTCTTAGCAGCTGCCTACCGGCTCTAGAGGACTGCACTTTAAATTGGAGCAGGAACTCTGCACACTGACTTTTGTCTTGGTCTTGCTGAGGCAATGGACTTTGAGACAGGTTTCCACCATTCTCCCAGATCGTGCAGCACCTGAATAAAGCATCTTTCCTTTTGCACCAGCATCTGCCTCACAAGTTTGGCTTTTGTAGCATCCGGCTGCCAACCCTCCATTTTTTTTGGTCAGTTACATGTCTTCTTTGGCGAAGTGTCTATTCAGGTCCTTTACCCATGTTTTTAATTGGACTTTTTTGTGTGTGTTGAGTTTTGTAAGTTCTTTATAAATTTTGGATATTAACCCCTTATCAGATATATCATTGGCAAGTACTTTCTCCCAGTGGGTTGAATTTTCATTTTGTTGATAGTTTATTATGCAAAAACTTTTTAGGTTGATGTAATCCCATTGGTTTATTTTTTCTAGCTTCCCTTGCCTGAGGAGATATATCAGAAAAAATATTGGTCCAAGAAATGTCTGAGACTTTACTATCTATGTTTTCTTCTAGGATTTTTATGGTTTCAAGACTAATATTTAACTCTTTAATCCAGTTTAAGTTTATTCTTGTGTATGGTGTAAGAAGGTGACTTAGTTTTATCTTTTTGCACATTATCTGTTCAATTTTCCCAACACAATTTATTGAATATACTCTCTTTATCCTATTGCAATATTTTGTCTTTTTTTGGTCAAATATTCATTGACTCTAAAGGTGTGGGTTTACTCCTGGGCTCTCTATTGTTACATTGAATTGTGTATCTGTTTTTATGCCGGCACCATGCTGTTTTGATTACCATGGCCTTGTAGTGTAGTTTGATATCAGGTAGTGTGATATCTCCAACTTTGTTCTTCTTTCTCAAGATTGCTGTTGTTATTTGGGGTCTTTTGTGGTTCCATATACATTTTTGGAATATTTGTTCTAGTTCTGTGAAATACACTACTGGTATCTTGTCAGTAATTGTGCTGAATCTATAGATTGCTTTGGGTAGTATGGACATTTTGATGATGTTAATTCTTCCTATCCATGAACATGGTATATGTTCCCACTTATTTATATCTTCTTCAATTTTTTTCTTCAGTGTCTTATGATATTCTGAATACAGGACTTTTACATCCCTGGTTAAATTTATTCCTAGGTATTTTTTTAAGCAAATGTAAATTGGATTGTTTTCTTAGTTTCCCTTTTTGATAGTTCATTATTGGTATATATAAATGCAATTAATTTAGGATATTTGTTTTGTATCCTGCTACTTTACGGAATTTATCAGTTCTAGCAGTTTTTTTGGTGGAATCTGTAAGGCTCTCTATATACAGGATCAAGTCATCTGCTCCTTTACTACATTAAATACTAAAGTATCAGAACAATGACAACTATGTGCCAAGTAAGGACAAATGAACAAATTGTAAAAGGTCTTAGTAATTTGGTCATATTATAGGCAGTTAACTTTTAAATGTAGTTTTTTCTACCTGAGGGTAAATGTATAATTCACAGAAGATTTTCTTATGAAATCAATTCTGGCTAAATAAGTAATCTACTCTTGAAACTTGGTAGTAAAGTGCCCCAGGCCAGTACTTAACATCATGGCACCAACAAATCGAAGCATTCTCTACAGCAACATACTCCATGAAGGGAAAATGTTCAGAATTCCAGTTATGAGACCAGGAATTCATCTCCTGCTAGTTTCCCATGACTCTGAAGAGTAATCATAACTTCAGAAACCCAAATATAACAAAAAAACCCCACTACATTTCCTCTTCAAAAATCACCAATACTAAACAACCAAGTGCACAACTTTCCAACATTTAAACAAAACTTACATCACAAGGTGATTTGTCCTAAAAATAAAATGAGCTCTCATTATTACCCTAAGTCAAGTTGTGATATATAATAGCTTCTAAAAGCCCTAAGCTTTGTAAGACAACCAGTAATTTGTATGTTTTGTTTTTGTTACTATCTCTGTTAAAACTGGAAAGTTTAAAAGTTAATAAAAATTAGAGTCTGTCTTAGAAAATAAAGGCCACTTAGGGATGAAATAAAGGAGTAGAATAAACAATCACATGTTGCAACCAAAAATAATCTTGCACCATATTTCCTTCATCTATTATTTTAAGAGCTTCCTATCTTTGTCTTGAGTCAAGGGGGAAAAAAACTCCTCCTGGAACTATAAGAAATGTAAAAAACAAAAAACCAATAACCACAATAAACTTAATACATAAGGCTAATGTCACCTAGCCAGAGAGGCAGAGGCAGAGAGAGCTAGAGGCAGAGAACCAAACTTAGTTGATCTGGGTCCAGAGTCACCCTTCTACCTATTCCCCTCACTAGTGGAAGAAAATGTCTGCAAATATTACTTACTCCTTCCTCTAATCCCCCTAACACCAGGCTAAGAACACACAAAATGTTTGTCTTCAACATATATACCTGGATAGAACATTTTCCTGTGAACTCAACTCTACCTGGGGGTTAAGTTCCCCCAGGTAGATTCAAAATAAACACTCCCATAAAAAGTTATTTTAACCAAATAGAAAAAGCATGTAAAACACTTCTTTTTAGTCTTGGGAATACTTTAATTTGCATATTTACAATATGCCACTCGCAAGTAAATCACTACAATGTATGACTGGGATGCCAAAAATCAGGGCAAGGCCATAAATAAAACCACAAGACTGACTAAATCAACCTAAAACAAGCACCAACAGCTCTAGCAGAATTGCTAAATGGTAGTAAAATTATACTAGTACACTGGCCATGACTGGTGATATTCCTGATGCTCTTTTCCCATCACCTCTCACTTTCGTTTCTCACCATATATTTCAAATCACCATAGGAAGAGTCTAACCACCATTACAGGATTCACACAGGCAAAAAGGCTGCCAAGAGCATATATAAACTCAGCCACTACTTATTTCTCATTTGTTGTGTATACAATGCTTCTACAATATGCACTGTTTTGACTGTGTTTGAGAAGCAAAAACCTCTAATAGCTACATATACTAAGTCTCTTGCATTCAAATGTCAAATTTACTGTTTCTTATTTAGCTATCAATCAAGTTAAAATTATCGGTGTATAACTACTACAACTCCCTTCTTTCTAGTTTGATCCCACCAATACTCAATGTTTGATCTCACAATACCCAAAATGCACAACACCTTATAATATTTTTGTTTATATGTGAAAATATATTCAGTAATTCATCTACATTTTGAAAAATAAATGGAAGCATTTCTTTTAAGGAAAAGGAAAAAAATCAAGTTGGTAATATTGACAGTGTATTCAAAATTACATTCTAAAACAAATCCATTATTACACTCTTTAAAAACATCTTAAAGTAAACACAGATTTAGAAGCAGTTGCACACTAGCTCTAGCAATTCTGAAAGCTGGGCAAACTAATATACTCGTATTACCTGTACTCTAGGGACAATCATCAGGTATTTGGGAGCCATTCTGCATGAAATATAAGAGGTTTTAAGATAAAATATTCTATTTTTTTGTAAGAAATAGATTTAAAAAGAATACAGAGATTTTCAACAAAGGGTGCCGTGCCAAGATCATTCAATGTGGAAAGAACATTCTGTTCAACAAATGTTCCAACTGGATAACCATATACAAAAAAAAAAGTTCAACCTTACTTCACTCCATAAACAAAATTTACTCAAAATTACTCATAAACCCAACTGTTAGAGCTAAAACTATATAACTCTTAGAATAAAACACAGGATTAAATTTTTATTACCTCAGATTTAACAAAGGATTCTTCGATAAAATATCAAAATACAGGCCCAAAATACAGATAATTTGGACTTAATCCAAATTAAAACTTTTGTGCTTCAAAGGACATTAAGAAAGTAAAACGACAATCAAAAAGTAGAAGAAAATATCTGTAGATCATATACCTTGATAAAGGGTCTGTACCTTGAATACATAAAAATCTCTTACAGCTTATTAACAAAAAAGACAACCCAATTTTAAAATAGGCAAAGGATCTGAACAGACATTTCTCCAAAGACATACAATAGTCAATAAGCACATTAAAGTATGCTCAACATCATACAGCCATCAAGGAAATGAAAACAAAAACCACAATGGGATACTTCAAACTCACTACAATAAAAACAGATAATAACAAGTGCTGACAAAGGATACGGAGATATCAGAACCCTCATACACCTCTGGCAAGAATGTAAAATGGTGCAGCCATTTTGGAAAACGATCCAGCAGTTCAACATAGCCACCATGACCTAGCAATTCCACTCCTAGGTATATATACTCAAGAGCTTGTAAAACAAGTGTTCAAACAAAAACTTCTACACAAATATATATTAATTTTTTGAATATATATTTGTGTGTGTACACACACACACACACACACACACCAGCATTATTCATAAAAGTCGAAAGGCAGAACCAACCCCAAACATCCAGCAACTGAAGAATTAGCATTACTAATTGTTAAAAGCACCGAAAACCAAATACCAGGAAGGAGTGTCTACAGAGACTTCTTGTGGCAGTTCTTGCTCAGGGAAGGGGAACAAGGGCTTCACACTGGTCTACATGTGAAGTCAGAAGGTATAGGACAATACAGGCTGCCTCAGTAGGAACAAAAGAAACAAAATACAAGTGCTAAGACTTGCTACAAAGTCAAACGCAATCATCCTCCACATTTTTTACTTCCCGCACCTACTGAAAGTTGGGCGATTTCCCCCTTGAGGTTTAAAAACATCTCTACCACAAAAAGCTACATACAGGTTTAATTCTATCATGTAAACTTGTATTCTATCATTTAAATCTGTATGAAGTCTAAATACAGATTTCATTCTATCGTGGTTTTTGCAAGAAAATGTTACCTTGCATTTACCTTTTGGAAATTCCAGCTGAATAAAACAAATGCTGGAGAAAGGGAGGGTATTTTAAAGAAAGATGCCAGATTTCACAAGGGCTGGAATTCTTCGAGACATGGAAACATCTCTTGTAGTTCAAAACCAGTTCTGATAAAGGAAAGGAAATCTAGAAAATGACCCTAAGAAGCCTCAGTCAGACCATTTCTACTCCAATGTTTCATGATTAAAATAATTAGGCTCTTTCCTGCTGTCTTTCCAGGGTTATTCCCACTACGACTACCAGACTTCTCTGTGCTTTCAGTTCTGAGAAAGACAGCAGTTAACTATCGGGTTGGCAAAAAAGTTCATCTAGTAGCAATTGGTTGTCTTTAACTCCATTCAAAACAATTTTGTTAGAGTGTGTTATGACAGTTGTCATATCAGAGTACATTTTTAAAAAATGTATCAAGATTGGTGAATTTTTGTGTAGCCATTTTAATATTGAAGATGGAAGAAAATACATAAACTTTTGGCATATTATGCTTTATTATGTCAAGAAAGATCAAAATACAACTGAAATGCAAAGAAAAAAAGATTTGTGCAGTGTGTGGAGAAGGTGCTCTGACTCATCAAATATGTCAAGTGTGGTTTGCAAAGTTTCATGCTGGAGATTTCTCACTGGGCAATGCTCCACGGTCAGGTAGACCAGTTGAAGTTGACAGCAATCAAATTGAGACATTAATTGAGAATGATCAAAGTTATACCATGTGGGAGATAGCCAACATACTCAAAATATACAAATCAATAAAGTTATTGGTGAAAATGAAAAATATTTATTTTATTTTATGGAAAAAACTAAATGGACTTTTTGGCCAGCCCCATAATATACATCTTTGTTCTTACTGGGGTAAAATTTTTGGACTAAGCAATTTATCTGCTCCTGATCAGCTGAGAGACTGGCTTCTCTTGGGCCAGGTACCTTTAGTAAGATCAGCTGAGGCAGTGTGGCAAGTCACACAATAGAGGGCATGATCATCTTCGTGCAGCAACCACTTAGGGCTGTTCCCTCAGCAAAAGCTGAGGCACGGAGCACCGCAGGCCCCTAGAACAGGAAGCCTGCTGAAATTATAGAATGAATCCTAACATCCAATAGATTAAAGGATAAGAGTTTATGCATTCACACAAAGGTGCATACTTATTTTAAAAATGTAACAATTACAGACTTTCAAGTAGTAAAAACCTTGAGACACAAAGATCTCTACCTCAGCATCTCTGAAGGTCATCCAAATTCTGCTTTAATTCCTTCAAGTGCTGGGGAACTCCACACCAAAAAAAGCACTGTCAGGCTATTCTACTAGATGCTTTAAATTGTTTATGTTAGGACAAAATCTATCTTCATGTAAACTCTGCCTTAGATCTTTTTTTTTTCCTCTGAAGAAAGAAAGGGTCTATTCTTACTCAACCAACCAAGAACCCATCAAGCATTCTGACTTCTTATTTGGGCACATCCTACTTTTTTCCAAATAGTTAAATATGCTCTGGAACTGAAGACAATACCCAACAGACAGGCCAGAACAGAATATTGTACATTCATTTTTAGAAAATGATTACTAGTTTAACTAATCCTATATACACAGACATACATACATTTTAAGAACTACATTACACTGGTGATTCATATGAAGAAAATATCCAATAAATTTCCTGCATCTATATTCAGCACTACTAAATACTAATTGTACTCCAAAAAAAACTTTGTTTTGGTAATATCATCAAGAGAAGAGTTTATTTTCAAAATTTTTCACAATCACCGTCATCTCAATTATGATTATAATTAGACTCATGGGACCAAAATAAAACTGTGTTCAGGGCTACCGGTCAAGATGGCAACATAGGCAGACATGGCTTGCCTCTTCGCACAACCACATCAAAATTACATCTGAAATATAGAACAACCATCCTTCAGGAACATCAGAAATCAAGTTGAATGGAAGTCCAACAACTGCGTAACTGAAGGAACTACATCCATCCAGACTGGTAGGAAGGGCTCGGATGTGGAACGGCCTGGCCACACAGCCACATGGATAAAAATTCAGGAGGGATCTCAGGAGCGAGGACTCCCAGACCCCCATCAGGCCCCCTAGTCCAGGATTCCAGTGCAGGGAAGATATGCCCCCACAACTTATGGCTGTGAAAACCAGCAGAGATTGAGTCAGTGGAGGAGGCTGCTGGAGCCCTAAGCAGTCCCTGTTGGGGAACCCACACAGGGACTCTCCTACTGAGACTCGTTCCCTCTGAGGTTCAGCACCAGCACAGCAGCTTGAAAGACACCAGTGGCACATGGGGAGAAACTGAAGTGTGTGGCATCGGGGGAGCAGAGGCCATTGTCCCTTTGCTGAGCCCTCCCCCCACAAAGCCAGTAGGCTGATGCCTTATCTGAGACTCCATCAACCTGGCTAACACAGTGTGATCCATCTTGGAAATCCCCAGAAGCTCTGCCCCACCCAACATACAGGCCAACTCAAGCTGCTTTTCCATAAGAATGGCTGGTCTTGGCTCCTAAATCCTATCAAACAAGCAACAGCTGGCTTCAGTGAGCCCTAGTAGCAGCCAGATTAAAGTCACAGCCTGGCTTCATCTGGGAATCTCCAAGCCCAGCACAAGTAGCAGCCATCTCAGATTGCTTTACAGCTCAGGCAGGGTGCCCATGAAAAAACACACTGGTGAGGGTTGACCTTGGCCTGCACCACCCGGGAAACCTCAGGGGCAACTCAGCCAGTGGACAGCTACAGACCATGGCAGAGCACTACCTTCCTGCCCCTGCTTATCATCCATGGAGGTCAGAGGTTGGTGGTCAGTGGTCATACCCAGTCATTGCAGCTGACTGACCTGGGAGAATCCCTCCCATTGATCTGCCAACAATCAAGACTCAACTACAAGAGGAGGATGTACTCAGCCCACACTAAGGGCATACCTCAAGTACAAAGTCTGGGTGATAGGGGAGGGCTGTGCCACTGGACCCTACAGGACACCCACTACATTAAGCAACACTACCAAAACATGGAATCAGAGCAGCTCTACCTAATACATAGAAACAAACATAGAGAGGCTGCCAAAATGAGGAGACAAAGAAACACGTTCCAAATGAAAGAACAGACCAAAACTCCAGAGAAAGAGCTAAACTAAATGGTTATAAGGATGCTCAAGGAACTTAGAACCTCAGCGGGATAAAAAAAGACCCAGTCAGAAATGAAGAATACACGAATTGAAATAAAGAACAATTTACAGGAAACAACAGAGTACACGAAGCCAAGAATCAAATCAATGATTTGGAATGTAAGGAAGCAAAAAAAAAAAAAAAAAAAAAAAAAAAAAAAAAAAAAAAAAAAAAAAAAAAAAAAAAAAAAAAAAAAAAAAAAAAAAAAAAAAAAAAAAAAAAAAAAAAAAAAAAAAAAAAAAAAAAAAAAAAAGACAACGACGCATAACAAGAAAAAAGAATCCAAAAAAAAGGATAATAAACAGCCTGTGGGACAACTTTAAGAGGCCCAAGATTTGCCTCAGGGGTGCCAGAAGGAGAAGAGAAAGGGCAAGAACTTGGAAATCTATCTGAAAAAAAATGAAAGAAAACTTCCACAATTTGGTGAAGGAAATAGACATGCAAGTCCAGGAAGTGCAGAGAGTCCCAATTATGGATGCAAAGAGGCTCCCTCCAACACACATTATTATTAAAAGGTCAAAGGTTAAAGATAAAGAGAGACTCTTAGAAGCAAGAGAAAAGAAGTGACCAGAAGGCTGCCAGATGGGAGGGGGAGGGGAAGAATGGGTGAAGAGATGAGGGGATTAAGAAGTACAAATAGGTAGTTACAGAATAGCCATGGGGGTGTAAAGCACAGTATAGGAAATGGAGCAGCCAAAGAACTTATATGCATGATCCATGGACATGAACAATGGTGGGTGGATTGCCTGAGGGAGTAGAGGGCACTGGGTGGAGTCAAGCAAAGGGGGAAAAATCAGGTCAACTGTAATACATAACCAATAAAATACAATTTTTAAAAAAAATTGTGTTCACATACTAGTTTTGTCAATGTAGCACTTGTAAGAGGTATACCCCACCCACACTAGAAGTCCTCCCTTGTACCTGCCTGAGAGCTTTCACCAGCCATAGGAGATGCTCAATCTAGGAGAACGTTTTCTAAATATCCTAAGAATGTTGACCCAAAGCATCCTGACACTCTATTCTACATAAAAATGATTGTCTCTAAAAGAATTGTGGATATGTTTTAAGGTACAGTTTGAATCCCGATAACAAGAAATTGTTAAGAGCTGTCCCATCTGAACTAAAAAGAATACAGACATTTCAAAATTAAAGAGACTTCTGTGTTCCCAATTTTCAATGAGTAAAAAGCTGACTGAAAGTGCTTCTCAGCTGCAAAAGGGGGTTATTTATTACACAGGAAAATGACCTCCCAGAGGGTGGAGCCAAAAGGAGAAGAAAGGAATAGACTAAGGAAAGATTTCCAGGTAGTAAAACTGGGACCTATTCAAGGAACACTCAATGCCCCAAAGTAGGAGACCATGACAACATGAGGCTGGCTGCATTTCAGACTTCTATGGACCAGCAATCGTGCCTCCCACCCCTCCCCTATATGAATGAAAGTGTGTACTGAGGTTATCCTGTCCCTATCTCCATTTGATGCTGGGTGTCTTTTTTCAGTTCCTAGGTCTATATCAACAGAGACACAGCTGCTCCCATCAAGAAGTAGAATCTAATCCTTCCCACTCCTTTTCTGAAGCCAGGCTGAATTTGTGGCTTGTTTTGACTAACAGAATAGAGCAGAAGTGAAATGACTCAAGAAGCCTTGCAGCTTCAGCTCTTTCCCTCTTGGAACACTGCTGCCACTATGTAAATCGCCTATGCTATTCCTAGTAGAGAGGCTGCATGAAAGAGAACCAATTGCTGCCCCCACTGACAGTCCCAGGTAACTTTAGTGAGGGGTGTCCAACCAACTGCCCAGGATGGCTATGAATGTGGCCCAACACAAAATCACAAATTTACTTAAAACACTGAGATTTTTTTATGATTACGTGCCACAATGTATTTAATGTGTGGCCCAGAGACACCAAAAGGTTGGACACCCCTAAACCATTCAGCCTCAGTCAAGAGACTAGATCAGCAATTTTCAATCTTTTTCATCTGATGGCACAATAAACTAATCACTAAAATTCTACAGCATACCAAAAATTAAATTATTTTTTTTTTTGCCAGTCTGGCAAAAATAGGTGTAATGTTGATTGATTTACCAAAAATAATACTAGTAGTAGTAGTAATACTTACCTTCCCTTTTTGCTCCAAAGTGACTTTTTAAAAATTCAGGGGCCCACAGTTGTATATAAGGATTTCTGGTATCAAGAATTAACTAATCAGATGCAACCTTATTATATGATGTGACCAATAAGATGCAACTCTATTATGCGACCTCTACAGGGTCTGGCAAAAGTAAGACCTACTTTGAGTCTGGTTGGTAGAGTACTAATATGGATGTAGTAATTTAGACTTTTAATTTGAACATTTCACCTAAACTGTTAATATGGTATGCTTGAGTATGATATTGTTATGTTACAGAATTACATGATTGATTTAGTAATAGAAGATTTTGTAATTAAAAAAAGGGGCATTATTTGTGCCCATGGCAGACCCTGTATATTTATGGTTCAAGACAGGACATTTACACCAGACAGCTGTTGTGTTAGTTGCTGCCATTTTTTAATTTGACAATCTATGGGAAAAGAGGTCAGTGCCCCTGACTAAACAGTCAGGTATTCCATGTTCTTGCAAAATTCTTGCAGCACACCAATAGAAAATGGCCAGGCTAGATGACTAATGCCACATGAGTGACTCCAGGAAATTGCATTCAAAAATAAACTGTCCAGCTAAGTCTAGCTCAAACAACAGAACAGTGAGCAAACTGTTTTAAGCCACGACATTTTGGGATTATTTGTTAAATAGCAACAGTTAACTGAGACAGTGGTAAATAAGGATGCATCTTAATTTGATGAAATAAAATTAGCAGCTCCACAAATACTTTTTTAAAGTAATAACATGAGAAAAAGAGAGTGGGAACTCACTCACACAATTGATCCAGATGTAAAATACCATAGACCACAGACTACTATCACTATGTCCAAAATGTTGAAAGACAAGTTTGCAAAGTTAAGACTATCACAGAAGAAATCCTCCAAATCCTTTCCTAGTGATATCCAATCTCCAATCTTAAGTTGTAAATGGATAAAGGAGTGACATAAACTTAAGGTAAATGAAAACAACATGGATAACATCTTTGAATTATGGGTCACTTTTTAATGACAAAGTTTTCAATTTTTAACTTCAACTGAACTTTTAGGATACCATTAAAATTATTATAACTTAAAGGATAACACAAATAAGAATGCTGAGTTGTATGACATTTTTAAGAGACAGAGTTAGTTTAAATTAGAGAATTAATTTTTGAGGCCAAAACAAAATGAACATTGTGCTCAATTTTATTAGAGTCCTTTAATTAGAGAGGAAGCACATGTAGTGACAAAGCATTAGAATTCAGACAACCTGAATCTAGTGTAGCACAGTGACTTAGGGCAAACCACTTCATTATTTTTGTCCTTAATTCCTCATGAGTATGCCCTGACTGTGGCTCAGTGGGTTGGGTGTCCTCTCGAAAACCACAGGGTCACTGGTTGGACTCCTGGTCAAGCACATGCCTGGGTTACTGACCTGTCCTGGTTGGGGGCATGGGAGAAGCAACTGATCCATTAATATTGTTCTCCCTTCCTTTTTCCTCCCTCCCCCTCTAAAAATAAATAAATAAAATCATTTAAAAAAATTCCTCATGACTATGACCTACCAAAAAGCTACTACTAGCACTCTAGAAGATTCAAAAGGAACATGAACTTCACCATATTAATAAGCTAAAAATAATATGGTTATATATAACTAAATGTAATTTCTTGAATTACTATTACTACTACCTATTATTACCAAATTAAAGCCATCGTGCACTGAGCACTTATTGCATGGTAAATGTATGTTCCATCTAATCCTGTGGATATGGTACCATTATCCTATTCTACAGAACAGTAAACTGAGGTGTAGAGAGGCGAAGTAACTTTCCAAAGTCTCACAGAGGGTTAGGGACAAAGCCAAGATCAAATACCCCAATCATACAAAACAAGAATTTTAGTGTACAAAATGCAACCAAATAAAGTGCCATGATCAGCAGTGGACTCCAAATCAGGAGATCTAAGTTCTAATACCAATTTTGTACTACCTGCACCTGGACATAGACAATGAGGAAGTAGCAAGTTAGCAATGGAAGTCAAATAGTTTTTAATCAAAAAGAAATCAGGATGGTTGCCAAATGTAAAATATCGTATCTCTGAGCCTTGTTTCAACCATAGAATGAGATATGACTAAATGCATCTTAAGATTTTCCTTTTCCAACTTTGAAATTTTGATTCTATTTTAAAAATTACACTAAATGTTATTTCCAAAATCAATTTTCTAACAATCAATTACCATATTAATATACTGTAGTATTTAAGAGGCATGAAGATTTTCTGACCACTTATTGTTCCCTTCTTTGAACAAGCTGTACTCCTAGCACTTAACTTACACACTCTTACACTGACTTACAAGAGCCTATATTACTGATCTCTCTGCTGGTTATTGAACTCTCTTCTTTTACTTCACTTTTCCAAGCATGCTTGTCTCCATGTTAGGCTAATGTCCTTAAAAACAGAGATATTTCTTCAATATCTTTTGAATGAAAGAATGAATAATTGCCCTGACTGGTGTGGCTCAGAGGACTGAGAGCAGGTCTAAAAACCAAAAGGACTCAGGATCGATTCCCAATCAGAGCACATGCCTGGGATACAGGCAAGGTCCCCAGTAGGGGGCGTGCGAGAGGCAACCACACAGTGATATTTCTCCCTCTTTCTCCCTCACTTTCCTTCTAAAAATAAATAAATAAAATCTTTTTAAAAAACTGAAAGAATGAAGAACTGGAAAGAACGAAGGACATACAGCAATTATTTAATAAATACAGTGACCATACAGATGATGTTTTTCCTCTCTAGCTTTAGAACATTATTACAACTCAAGATTAGATTATCAGAAACAGCCATAAAATTGATAATCTATTTTCTTTCAGATTACTACACATTTCCAGTGACTCCAAGTTTCTCGATGCACAATGAAAACTATTCAAATGCCATAAACTCATTAATTGAACCTATCCCAACCACTAGATTAAAGCAGGCACTCAAAAAATGAATTGAATCCAGCAAATAACTTTACAACAGCTAATAAAATCAAGTAAACCACTGTAGTCACATTATCTAAAGACAGTACCCTCAGAAATTATTTTCATGACATGGCTCAAGTGAAGAGGCTAACAAAAGTGTTCCTAACATAAAAGTGAAAGAAATGTCTAAAAAACTGAAAAAGCAATGGAAATCAAGTAGCTTTTAATAAAGAAGAAATTTGGTGATTGCCAAATGTGAAATACCATATACTTTGAAAATACCAACTTTATTTTATAATATTGAAAGAAAGAACATATTTGAAAAGAAAGATGATCATAAGGTAATACAAAGATGAATGTAGAAACTTTTTACATTTAAGTAGAGAGGACACAGAATGAAGGCAAAAGTAGAAGGAAAGAATGTGCTATAAATGTAAAGCTTTACTTTGAGAAGATGAAGGGCAGCTGGACACAAATGGAAAGGTACACAGTCATATACACTGCACTGTGACTATCACCAAAAACAGGGAAAGACCATACACAGTAACATGTGTACAACTAAGTCTTCTTTAGGCCTAAATTATGCAACCCTTGAAATATTTTATGAACTTGAATAAAAATTATCCTGAATGTATCCACTTATAAAGGACGGAAAAAGGTTATAAGTTTATGCCACAATGAATGAGTATTTAAAACTATTTTGGGGTTTAGAATTACTATAGCAACTTTGTGTGGCTGAGGAGAAAGATGGCAACATTCGCTATCACAAAAGAGCAGTCTGGGCTCAGAGGAACACAATGTTAAGCACTAAGGAGAGAACCAGCTATGTAAATGGGCTATGAAGTGGAATGACCAAACAGAAAACAGAAAGCTGTCAGATGCTGAACAGCATCAATGAATTATCTGAATTAGGAAAAGCTAACAGATTCTTAATGTTATCTTTAAAAATATTTTTAAATAAAACCCATTTGGCAAGTTATGAAGTATCTCTTTAGAATGTCTATGATTCAATTATACAATCTTTAAGTTCCAGGCCAGTTGTACAGAATTTTAAGTGACATTAGAGGCAAAGGAATAGTGACTGGGTCTATTCTACATTTATACAGAGCCAAGTTGTCAATTATAACCAGGGTCATCTAATTAACATAATTCTCCATCAAATTTATCAGGCCAATAATCAGAATGGGGATATTTTTCCTCTTCTAGGATTCTTGATAAAACCAGGAGTTAAAGATGTAAACTCAACAAGCCAAGTGACACTTATGTGACCACAAATTAAAGTTACTATTTCATTTGTGTGACTACGAAATAAGATTACTGCTGCATATATCCAGGGGAAATTAAGAAATTTCAACTAACATTTGGAAACTACTTTCGCATGCTAAGCAACAGAGTTCATTAAGTAACCTGGAGTATTTTAAAGAGATATTTCTTTAGATATTGCATGAATTTAAGCACAGATGATGAACTTCTTAGTCTCCTTCCTTTGCCTTCCTGTCTGGGCCAAGCCCTTCCCAAGGTGTGATTGATAAGACTCCAAGAAGGAAAGAAGCTCAAGTGGGAAATGGTATCCTCGTACAGCCCAGAGAAGTGGTGACGCACCAAGAAGCCTGGAAAATATCCCGTCGTTTACCTTCCAAGAGCAGTTAGGTAGGAAGATGATCGTCCACGTGCACTATTCTTTTCCAGGTGCGTATATTTTTAACTTTGATATCAGACCCTCAGCCTAAATGAAGGAAAGGGGTGGCAGCGCCGCTGGTGGTATCTGGGCGCAACACAAGTTTAAAAAATAAAAACACAACCCTTTTTTTTGTTTGTTTTTTAATTAATTGCAGTGTACTCGGTGCCCTCACCTCTCCTCCACACCTCTGCCATCACCCCACGCAGCTCTTCACTGCCGCCTCGAGTCTCCATGACAACCCCACCCGAGAGCGAGCCCCCTCTCCGCGCCTCCGGCCAGGCCAGCCACACTTGCCTGGCAGGTGACAACTCCACCTGCCCAGGGCTCTCACTCAACCGCTCCCGAGGCTGGCCAGGAAACCTCCTGGCGCGCGGGCCCACTCCGGAGCGAGGGCGCGACGCTTTTCAGTCGGGGACCTAGGGAAGGGCGGCCCGACGCGAAGCTAAGGAGGTTCCGCTCAGATCCCCATATGAGGGGGTCCGGGCGCGACCTCCAAAAGCGTTGCAGCGGCCCGAGTCCCAAGTCTAGGCGGCTGAGAGGTGCAGAGGAGCAGGAGCAGCGGGCGAGAAGGAACTCGTCTGTTTTCACAAACAACGGCGCGTTGCGGCGGCGGGAGATGCTGGGGACAACGCTCACCTTGAAGGGGTTGTTGAGATCCGGGTCAGCAAACGGGTTACTGTCGAAATCCGACATCTCTCTCGCGCTTGGCGTCACCCTCCGGACCCAGGCGCAGAGAGGTAGACGAGGGAAGGCCGCCGCCCCCCTGCGCGCTCACGTCGCAGCGGCTGCCGCCGAGCAGATCCGGGTACAGCTCGCCGGGCCACCCAGCCGGCCGCGCCACTGAGCATGCCCGGTGCGCTGAGCTCCAGGTCGGCGGCTCGGCTCCTTTCGCCGTCCCGTTCCTCTGGATCTAAATTCCGCGCTCCGGACTTTGGCTACGACAGAATAGGAACCAAGGGCGGAGGGAGGCAGGAGCGGAGACCGGCTACCTCGGTCCTTGGATATTTGGGCCCGACTGAGATTGTACATCTCCTCTTGACCAACAACGCGTTTAGGTGGACTGATTGTATTGTCATCAATTTAAAATCGGCCCTTATGGCCGAAAGTGATTTGGGAAAGAGGTGGTATTTTGTGGGCAAAAAGAATGCGCACTGCCAACACTGCCCCAAATGGGAAGGCAGCCTGGGACTCAGGCTACCCACCTGGGGAGGGAGTGGCTATTTAACCACGCTTCGGCGTGGGGAACGGAGAACCTCTGCAGCAGTCACCAAAGACAGGGTCCTAAGGGGCCCAAACCTAGTTAAAGAATTTTGCACACACTGGACCCCACCTGTAAATCCTGGCCTCCAGTGTTCCGGTCCCTCCGACTCTAGGTTTCTGCCAAATCACGGAGACCAGCCTCGGAGCTCCACCGATCCGGACTGGCTCCGCGGAGGTTTGGGAAACACAAATGGTTTAGTACCAGGGTCCAGCCCCTGCTCCCATCCTCTGGAATCTGCAAAATGGCCACTTCTCCGGAAATGATTTGGAGCAAGAGGGGACAGAAGTGGAAAGATCAAGTTAGTATTAGTGGACAACAAAAGGATGCCGTTTTTATTTACTTTCAAACATTTGGGCGCAAAATATACACGTCTGGTTTTTGCTTATTCACTCTCCAACAACAGGGATGAGGTTACTGAATACTAGGTAGGTGTAAGGAATTTATTTGAATAGTTCGTTATCTCACCCCTGACCTGAAAGTATCTCTTTCCCTCACATGCATCTTCCTTCTGCACTAACAGAAACGCACCTAGCAAACGAAGCTACAAAGAATCAGAATTATCTTCATTTGGTAGATGCCTAAGAATTGGAAGTTTCTTGGGCCTTTTGGAAGCATGCACTATTCTATTCAAAGTCAGCTGATTAATATTTTACCCCTACTGTGAAAACACTAGCTGGAGATGATGGACAAAATCACGGTTTTTGTAATAATGGCTTTGGCAGGATCCAGGTTGAGGTATATGAAAAGCTGCTTCCACGCAGCCGACTACGGGTGTCAGCTAAGTGACAATAAACAGGAGTGATCTTGACGGAACTGCAGGATTCTAGATATGAAAAAGAGCAAACAATATGTTGTGCTCACCATCCAATTGTCAGCAGCAGCCTCGTGTCTGGTTGATTGTTTAGCTTCCAAAACCCAATTATGTGTTCAAATCCCAATTGTGATACCACATGTGCTACTCCACCTTTGTAGGTCTGTAAAGGGTTACTTAAGAAGTAAATGAAATGAGACATAGAAAAATGCCCTCATGTATTTAGTGTCTAACAAATAGTATTTGTTTAATATCTGAAAATGACAAGAGGACCCAGCCCACCGTTCTCAGGTGCTTTCCCTCATCTCTTCTGAGCTTGATCTTGCCCAGCTGATCTGTTTCTTTCACCACTGCAGCCCACACTTGTCCTTCAAATGACCCAAATAATCAGCAGCTATTCATTATGAATCTGCTATGTTCCAAGACAATGAGAATCAGATGAGGACATTGCAGGATGGATATTTCCAAACATGCTGTGTTTACAGCTAGTGACGTTAGCACCTAATGCAAAAATTTACAGACTTCATTGCTCCAGAATCGCTTGAAATACTTGTCAATGATGCAGGTACCTACCTTTCCAACTCTCCTATCCCTGAGATTCTGCTTTAAGGGATCTAAGGTAGAGACCCTGGATCTGCATTTTTTAATTTTATTTTTAAATGTCTTTATACAAATACATTCTCTTACATAAATGCATAAATAGATTCATGGTATATATATAGTGTTTTCACTTTTTAAAAAGGTACAATGAATATTAAATCAAAAATTGTTTTTATCCTTTGTCTTTATTTCTTTCCCCCTACATTAACAACCTGGTATGTCCCTTTCAATATTCTTATAATATTGTATATCTACACTCACATAATGTAATACGTAATCATATGCAATATATTATACATATTCATGCAGGCATACTTATACACTTGTACAAAATTTTGGCATTGTCTTGGAAAACTGGGGTCATACTTGATTTTTCTGCAACTTGTTTTTCTCCCTCAATGATGTTTACGCAGAGTCGTCTGGGAGATGTGCATTGACAAAGAGACAGTCTAAGGTTTCTTACCCCAGTAATCCACATAAATATAATTACTTTTTAGGGGTACCATTGCTAGAGAGGTGGAAAGGGTTGGGAAGCATGGCCTAATAGAAATCCTCCCAAACCAACAATTATTAATCAAATTTATTTTTTTAACAATTGCAAAATCAGCAATTGACAATTGCAAAATCACCACAGGTGATTCTGATAAAGGTGATGTTCTGACACACTTTAAGAAAGAACACTGATATAAAGATATTCAGACTTATAGTCCATGAGTAAGCTTATTAATTCATTAACTTCATGAAATGTAGAATCATGGGACATAGACCTGAGAGGAATCTTAGCCTTTCTTACGACAAATGAAAAACTTGAGTTTGGACAGGTGAAATAATTTGCCTCAGTCATGAAGAAAGTGAATAGAGGAACTGAGAACAGAACTCGTCTCTTGAGTCATGTTTCAGACATTAATTTGATAGACTTTGATAGCAATATTTTATATAGGAAGAAGAGATGCTATGTGCAAGGTAGAAAGAAAATCGGTACACAGGAGGCTTCATTTGTTGAAGTAGTTCATTTTCCCGGAGCTGCCTCCTAAATTTTATAGAACAAAGAATGAAAAATCAAAACTAGTTTCTAGATTCAGCTCTACCATAAACCAACTAGGTAAACTTAATCATACCAATTTGCCTTTCTGACCCCAGTTTCCACCTAGTTAGTCAGCCAACAAGCATTTACTGAACACCCACTAGGCAGTAAACAATGTTTTACATGTGGGGGATAAAACAGAGAACTAGATACGAGGGTAGGGTCCATTCCCAAGAAACTTCCTAAAAGGTCTAGGACTTGACTAAATGACACCTCAGGCTCTCTGGACAACTCTAACATTCTTTTCATCTGTGACAGTGGCTCACCCCTGCTTAATTCTATTTTGGTTTTGGTTTTGGTTTTTTCCTCAGGGCATGCCTCACACTGTTTTTATGCTGGTTCTCTCTCAGTCTGACAAATTCTATCTATGAATCTACTGGGCAGGGGCTATAGTCTGAATTTCATGTTTTCTATACTGGTTAGCATATAGCTAGTAGATGTTGAGAAAATGTCTAGTTAGAAATGTACATACAATTCTTACCTCAAAAAGTTCATTAGACTCTGGGTTCACTAATGACTTAGAACTAAAATCTATCATTTCTCTCAGCAGACCCAGTCTCCAGGTTTGCTGTTGTGGCTGCTGTTACTGATGCCTATGGACACCCTAGCAGGAACATAGGTGTCTCCCTATTCTGCCTCTTGCTACACTTCCAGAAAGTATTAGAGGAGATGACTGCACTATGTGAGAGGACAAGTAAGGGTCCCTCCCCAAAATGTCCACACTCTAATCCTGGGACCTTCAAATATGTTACTTTACATGACAAAAGGGATTTTGCCAATGTAATTAAGGTTGAGGACTTTGAGAAGGGGAGATTAGCCTGGATTATCCAGGTGTGCCCAGTGGAATCAGATGAGTGCTTAATAATGGAAGGCAGAAGAGTAATTGTCTTTTAAGATGGAGGAAGGCGTTCATGAGCTACGATATGCAAGTGGCGTCTAGAAGCTGGGAATAGCCTTTAGCTAATGGCCAGCAAGAAAATGGAGACATCAGTTCTACAACCACGAGGAACTGAATTCTGCTAACAACCTAAATGAGCAAGAAAATGATTTTCCCCTAGAGCCTTCAAAAAGGAACCAGGCCCTGCTAACACCAATATTTTAGCCCAACGAGACCCATGCTGGCCTTCTGACCTACAGGACTGTAAGATGGTCACACCACCACCCATTATCCAGCTCACTGCCTTCCAAGCTCATCACGTAAGCCACCTCCAGCCCAATCAGCTGTATCTAAAGTAATCACCCTTTCCCATGTGATTATATGCTATTCAAAAGGCTGAATGGTCTGAGTATCCTTCAAATAATTGCACATAGTGGTATTCTTTTATGATTCATTAGACAAGAGTATTCTGTAGTGCAGGTCCTGGCCAGGTGTCTCAGCTGGTTGGAGGGTTCATCTCCCAGTCATGGCACATGCCTAAGTTGTGGTTTGATCCCCAGTCGGTGAGGATGTGTGTAGAAAGCAACTGATCAATGTTTCTCTATCATATCTATGTTTTGATATTTCTCTATCTCTTTCTCTCCCTTCCTCTCTCTCTAAAATCAATAAACATACTCTCAGATGAGGATATTTTAAAAAGTATTCTGTAGCACAGGAACACAATAAATAAAACCAAAATAAATGTATATTTTGAGTCTCAACTTACCTAAGACTATATATGCACAGAGTCCCTTCTACCAAGAATGTCCTTGTCTCTTTCAATTTCCACTTGTCACAGTTCAATCAATCTTTCATGGCCAATTTCAAATAACATGTTCTGAATAAATCCATACTGGCTATCCCTAATCCACATTTGTCTCTCCTTTCCCATAGTATCTAAAACAATTTGAATCTTTGTTACAGAATTCATAACATACCATTTCCTATGATTATAAATTCATTAGTACCTGCCCAGTGTATATGGTATTTCGCAATATTTGGGGTGAATGAATGAATATATGTCTCTCTGCTGAAGGCAGGGAGAAATTTTATCTTTATTTATTCACAGAGCGTAGCACTGCATTCTGCTCAAAAAAGGTACTCAAGAAATGATTGTGTTTACTATTAAGATTTCTTTGTTTATAAAAGACATTGCCACATAATATCTTTGGTCAGAGTAAGCCCAAATATAAGATTAAGAGCAACCAATTTATTAGTCAATAGAAACAGAATTGTGCAGCTGTTATAGTAAATTCTTCTGGACTGAAATTCTGAATTCTAAATGTTGACTTCATAGAAAGACCAGGGAAGAATTTCAAATAGTATGGGCCAGTGAGATGTGAGAAATATAAAGCTCATTTTATTTCCTAGAACAGTCTGCATATAAACATTATGGTAAAATTATCCTTATTTTGCAAGACAGAAATATGCTATTGTACATACATGTACATTGTACACTCATGCACATATATGTATACCTAAATATTAAGGAGGCAATTATCAGTGATCATATTTAAACTGCTATAAAAAATAAGAAATAGGCCCTGGCCAAGTGGCTCAATTGGTTGGATCATCTTCCCATATGCCAAAATGTTGTGGGTTCAATCCACCATCAGGGAACATACATAGGTCATGGGTTCAGTCCCGTACATGGGTTGGGATATGTATGGGAGGAAACTGCTCAATGTTTCTCTCTCACATCGATTTTTCCCTCTCTCTCTCCCCCACTTCCTCTCTCTCTAAAACCAGTAAATAAAAAAAAAACTTTAAAAATAAGAAAAAGTAACATAGTATGTAATATAATATAGAACAAACTCTATTGTGTGTACATATGTAATATATAATACAGTACATAAAGTAAAGAGTAATAGTAAAATATAAATATAGTTACATATATTGTACAGTAATATATAAATGTAATAAAATAAGTATTAGAGTCCCGTAAGTACTTTGGATACTTTATGTAAAGAAACAGAGGATGGACTGTGTCACTTTTTTCTAGATACAATTTCAGAAAATGAATTTTGTTTGTTTCAAGAACAATTAACAAATAAATTATATAATCATACTTGATATTACCTATGTCTATGCAATTTCACAAAAGGCTTCAAAGTAAGAACAACTTACAATTCTTAAATTGCAATTTATGCATAAATCTTCAGGGGACTCTTGTAAGATAGGAAATAATCACAGGAATCTGACTCATATTCTTATCTCTCAAAAGAAATGTCCCAAACCTCATTATTAGGTCTTTTAAAAAGAGAAAGGTTACTTTCAGATGCTCCCTGTTTACTTTAATGCTGAGAATTTTAAAAAAATAAATCAGATTCACTTAAAATGACTATTCTCTTCCTTACTTTACAGGAGGGGGGAGTAGAGACACCTAAGACATCTTGAGTGTCAGGCACTGAGATGCTGGAGGCTCAGCAGACATTTTCTCATATGTGGCATACCCTTGGATGATAAGTATTATTATCTTCATTTTACAAATGAGAAAAGGTGAACTCGGAGAGGTGAAGTGAACCTGAAAGTTATTTTAAGAATTATTATGAGCAATAGATGCCTCTTATCTGGGATTTTGTACTGTTTGTTGTTGCACTCTACATTAAGCTTGGTCATATTGCCCAAGGAGAGAATTTCAGGTTGTTGGGACTGTTTTAGACAAGTGCTATAGTCTTGTTGGTTAAGTATGCCATTATAATGCAATGTCTGAACCAGATGACTGGGGAGAAATAGTGACAGGGATGTGGATGACTGTATCCATAGTCTCTGGGTCTGAGAGCCAGGCCTCTTACCCATCTCTACTGCATAACTGATTTCATCTGACCAGTCTGTGGGACAGCTGCCACATCTGGTTAACCTCCACTTGTGATCTCCACAGTTGGTTTCCCTCCATTTGGAACTTTGATGGTTTTGCCTGCCTCTTGGCATAAGTTTAGGCTCTAGGGTAGGGGGATGACATGGTTCATCCCATTAACACCAGTATGGACCTGCTCAAACTTCATACCCTCCAGAGGTCCTAGCCAAAGCACTGGGTTCTGTTGAGTGGGTTTCCACAGGGGAGTTCTCATGATTTTAATTTCTCACAATGTTTTGATGAATCACAACTTTTCCTTTTGACACAGTCTTTATATTTTCACAGCCCCTCTTTCATGGAACCTGGCATGCATTGACCTGGGAGCTCAGTTACAAGATAGTAAGTAGAAAGCCACCAAGCAGTGATGCAAGCAAACTGTCCATTTATCCCATGCCACACCCATTATCCCTGGACCAAGCCTGAGTTTCTTGACCTTCTCCTACCTCAAAGTGTCCTGCCTGGTCCAGGAACGGTTTCAAAGGTCAAAATGTAGACCTGTTCATATTTGTTCTCCAAGCTGCTTAGTCCAAGGACTGGGCATTAGCTCCAACTTATTTCATCATTGACTCCTCCCAAGAGCCCATAAGGGCTTAGGCATATAAAACTCACTCAAATAACAGAAGATACACAAATTAGCCTTCATTATATCACCCCAGGACCACATATCCCATATGGAATTCTAGTTAAAGAAACTGGACCCCTGGCCAGTGTGGCTCAGTTGGTTGGAGTATCATCCTCAGGAGCATGCAAGAGGTAACTGATTGGTGTTTTTCTCACATCTTTCACTTCTCTCTCTCTTCTTCTGTCTCTAGAATCAATAAATATATATCCTCAGGTGAGGATTATAAAATATAAATAAATAAAAATAAGGAAATTGGAGAACCTTGTTTTTCAACTACAAATTTAAAATTTCTCCCCTTCTTTGGCTTGCAATTGACCTATAGTCTTTCCTGGAAAATCCTACCCAAGAAATTAGTTGCTCCATCCTTTATAGAATAAGAGAACTCTGTTTATATCTTTATTATCTATAGAAATTACTATTATGTATTGGAAATACGAAAATTGGGTTCTGCCAAAACAGGACTTTGGGTGAAAGTGACAAGGAACTTATATACAAATAGTGTATTTGGATGGTGTTTCCCAAGAAGCCAGAATTAGGAAAAGGGAAAAACAAGACAGGTAGATAGGGAAAACCAACAAAGGAGGAATTATTAAGCGGTCAACAATGACAACTACGGGTGATTGGGGCTCAAATGCCAGCCAGTGGGGATCTCTGAGGAACTATGTAAACATTCCCTAGAATTGTCCTTTGAAAGATGAGAAGCCAGAGGCATTTATCTACCAACTCCTATCCCCCTCTGGTTAGGATTTCCCTTAGAGTGTTAATTACATATATACATACACACAGAAGCAGTAGAATAGCTTCAGGGAAATCCCTGAGGCAGTAAAGCTGAAATATTCAATGGATGCTAGTAGTGAGAAGCCATCAAGGTACATGGTTACTCTCTACCACATCAAGTCAGAAGTGGCCAAAAGAATGTCACCTAGGGTATCAATGACATCTATCATACCTCTTGGCACACCTCTGTCCCTCTCTACATTATATATTACTCTGGGGCACACAGCATACCTCGATCATTTTCACATCCCTGATGCTCAGCACAGCATGTGGCATAGATGGAAACTAAATAATTGCATGGATGGATAGGTCATGGATGGATGGATAATGGATGGCTTTACAGATGGAAGGAATGATAGATGGATAGATAGATGGACATAAAGCCAAATAAATTTTTTTCACATCAGATTTGCACTCACCTAATGGCTTTTCTGATCTCATTTTGTTGTTGTTGTTGTTGTTCAAGTACAGTTGTCTTCATTTTCCTTCCACCACTCCCCCATCTAACCTCATTTTGTTACTTGCTTTGTTAATAGTAGTTTTTACCATGAGTTCTGAATTTTTGCCATATAATGCTATATTTTATCACAGTACATTGAAGCAGTTGTAAAAGTTTCTAAAAAGATTTTTAAAAAACAATGAAATTTCTGTACTAAAAAAACTAAAAATATCATTTGCCTTTCCATTGCCTGCTTTGTCACCCACTTTTCACCATAAAGGGCAAGGGAAGATCAGTGATGATAAAATAAGAACAGAAAACATCTACTTTGTCAGGCAAAGTTCCGGATAAATTAATCACATTTTCATGAGAGTATTAGACTAGTTTCTTGATTAAACTGTGGTTTGGTACACAAGTGAATTTGTTAAATAATGGAGATTTAGCAATGTGATATTTTAAAAATTAATGTTAACACAAAAATAATCAAGTCCAATAATTTCTTAATCAACGGAGTCAGGGCTCCAGAGCATTAGCTCAAGTTGAGAAGTTGAGAACTCAGACAGGTCTAACCATGTCAGGGTAGCCTGTAGACAGGCTCACCAGAGAACAACTTCAAGAGGACCCAGGAGCATCATGGGAGGGACAGTGGGAGATGCTGACAGCCAACCTCTAAGTCTGAGGCCCTGAAGCCAACAGGAAAGAGAAACTCTTCCCTTATATTCTTACAGGCAATATGATTGCTGGGGAAAGAGTTTGGTCCCAGAAAAAGAAATAGGAGAGCCAGGCTTGTTCTGTGGACAAAGGCTAAGGGCCTAGAGCTGGGACAATTCTGGATGCAGTGTGAGATGCATCCTTTGATTGCCTTCTGGTCCATCCCTCAGAAACTCATGCCAAATTCCTAGGGAGAAAAAAGCTATAATAGAGAGGAAGCTAAATAAAGAGCTATTACCACAAGAAACACAGCAAGGAATTGACAACAGACAGCTCTGCCTTGCATGAAGAAAAAAAATACCTCACTTCACAACTGAGAACCTTGCCAATATTCAAAGACTGGAGAAAGGTGCCAGGAAGGGCACCTGGGGCAACACCATGCACTTCCAGGTGGAAGAAGAGGGAAGTCAGATAAAATAACCTGCAGAGAAAAGCAGGAACATCAAGAGGGGAGGGTGGAGGCATCTCGACCACCAGCTAGGAGGCAGAGCTGAGATTAATACCACACTTCACGCCTTCTGGGTGGCACGATCAGAAAAGGCATCCTCTGATCCTCTAACCCTGTGACCGTCCATTTCAGGCCAAACCACACTGACCAAGAGAAGTCTCATTGATATTTACTAGACAACACTGATTTTTATTCTTCCTCATGTGCAAATTTTCTGAAAACTCAATTGACTAAACATGCAAATGAGACATAGTATTAAATATGTCTTAGTATTTGCCATGGTAAAGAAAATTATAAAAAAGAAATTTTTGATTTGATTATGAAATTTAACTGATGTAAATACATGTGTTTTCTTATATAAGCAATCGATATCCACCAGAAGAAAAGTTCTGGATTACCCTATCAGCTTGCCTAAATTTAAACAACAATTTTGTAATGACATTCTGGTATATTACTCCACTAAGCAAAGAAACAAAAGCATCATTTGAGGAAAAATATAGAAGACTAAAGTCAAATGGTTAAATCAACGATTCTAAACCTGTGCAAGGATTAGTATACAAACATTAAAATGATGTTTTAAAAAAATGTGTAATTGTAAGAATAAGTACAATAGTAAATAAGAAAGGGAAAGATATATAGAATATAAAGAGTAAAAGTAAAATTTCATCTTTAAGGCCTAAAATTAGAAAAGAAAATATATGAAACAATAGATTATTTGTTTTCCTTTTCAACCTTACTCTCTACTTATTTAATGATCGTCCATTACTTTAACAACTTAAAAATAAGTTCAGAAGAAAAAATATAACTCAGTTTTTAATTTAATAATATGTGTAAATAAGCTAAATCTTCACAGGACTTAGAATTGAAAAAAAAATGGCTTTACATAACTGGAAAAAACTTAATTGAGTCAAATAATTCTGTACCTTAGCTCATAAATCACCATTTTTTTCCTCCCATGTGATCTGGAACACATGTGTGAAAGACTGGAGAATTATGTTCTTGGCAGTGACCCTGCTGAAAGGAGGCCCTTCATAAAAGTTTACTGATGGTATGACAAGGCCCTTGTTACTGGATCTTTCTCAAAATTTAATCACTCTACTCAGTGCAAAACAAAGTTCAGAGGTTTAAATCCAGCCCTAGCAAGGAGATGTCCTACTTACCGTCCTTTATCTTACTGGTATGATTTGCCCATGAATGTCTTAGGACTAAACATTGATTTTGGCATTAATTATATGTTAAATGTGTAATTACTTTATTTTTTATCAAAATGGTACAGAAATGTTTCTGGAAGATGATCTGTGTCATAACTAATAGGACTGTCTTTGTTTAGGATTCTAGCTGGCCACAGTGGAAAGAACAACCATGTGACTGAGGGCAGGGGCTTTGAGTCGTATGTTATCAGTTGACCTGGAGACTGAGTTCAACCATTTGGGTAATCAATCAATCAATCAGTTATGCCTATGGAATGAAGCTCCAATAAAACTGTGAATGCCAATTCATGCATATTCTCAAACATCAGTTCTGGGAAGTTAATGGGTCATTACTCATTGGGAGAAGGCAACAAAAGCTTTGCATTAGCAACCCTCCAAAGCTGTATCCAATGTTTCTCTTCCTGTGGCTGATTTTAGTGTGTATCATTTTCCTGTAATAAATCATAACTGTAAGTATAGTAACGTTCAGCAAGTTCTGTGAATCCTTCTAGTGAATTACTAAACCTGAGGGTGGGCTTGGTAATCTCCCACACTTGCTTGTGGTGTCAGAGTGACGGCAGTCTTGGGGAGTGTACCCTCAGACTTAGTAGTTTGACCAGCACCAGGCCTGTAAATAACATGCAAAAACTGGTGGGTAAATATGGCCCTCAGGCTGTATTTTGCTAATCCCTCTTCTGGTTCATTAAGCTAAGTGTAAGTGTACATATAATTTGTTGTAATAAATGTAAAATTTACAACTGTGTCCAAAGAAGCTATAATTTTTTTTACAAATCAAAATAGAATCTTCAATTGTCAAAATTTGCAGATACATATGTGTATATATGCATATATATAGAATAACTGAATCGCAACATATTTGTGACAAAATTGATGTACAAAAAAGTATTTTTTTGTATACACACTTTCACCTCACTGCCCATCTTCAATTAGAGTTTTAAAAAATATCTGTGCCCATGAGGAACTACTGTACTTTGCAAATCAACCTGTGTCCCATTGTGCTATTGTGGTAAGCAAATAATCCCCTCAGCATGTGTTTAAGACTACTAAGGGGTTATTAACAATCTTGAAAGCTCTAGAATTTTCCCAAGAAACAGGAAGAATTTGTATCTTTGCCCCATAAACAAAGAGATGCCAAATCATACCTGTTTTTAACATAAAATATTTTTTCCTGTCTTGATGGTGAGCATGTCCCTTTAATCTTGTCAATGAGATTGTAGGGGAAAATCATATGGGAAGCAGGCTGCATTCATTTAAAATCTGGTTTTCATTTGGTAGAAACTCAATTTTATGTTTTTATCATATTCCACTCAACATTAGACATTTTTGGGATGGTAATAATCTCACTATTTTATATTTAACTATTAACCATGGATAATTTATTTTTTCAATTGAATTTTCTGTGGTATTTATAATGGACCACAAGCTGCTACAATAATTGCCAAGATAGCCTAACTGGTATGAATGACTCTTTCCAGATGACTGACATACTATAACTAAAATATCTGCTAGCTAGATAGTCAGTCCCATCTATATAATATCAGAATATGTCCTATCGCCTAAACACTTTCCTCCCTTCGCATATTGGTCAGGAAGCTGTCTCCCACTGGCAAGTGTTCACTTGCACTCAGCTTATTGCCTGGCATGTGACAAGCACACCACTCAGCCAGTATGCCCGTTTGATTTTCTGACAACTACCACTAAGACTACTTCAGGGCAGAGGGCAGAACAGGGCAAAATTCACTTTCCTACACTACTCTGACTCAGCTGCAGCCATTCCTAATTCCCCACAACATGAAGAACATTGGAC
Organism: Anoura caudifer; assembly: GCA_004027475.1. Lineage (NCBI taxonomy): Eukaryota > Metazoa > Chordata > Mammalia > Chiroptera > Phyllostomidae > Anoura > Anoura caudifer. The sequence continues at coordinate 232,356 of PVKU01001942.1, forward strand.
TGTAGCACTCAGAATTTTACTGAAGGCTTAAAAATATTAAAGGAAATATGGAACATACAAAAAATATATAAAATGGAAATTTAGATATTGGGCCGAGAGTCAAGCCGCCATTGCCTTGCACTACAGATCGTCTGCATGCATTGCCTTCTTTAGCCCCTGGTATGTCTCGAGTAGCCAATGTCATCTTATCGTCTATGGCTATGTATCTCTATCATGTCCTCCTTAACCAGAGTCCGGTGCCACTGCCACCAATCGAGAGAAAGGATGAAGTCGTCCCTTCCTCTAATCTAAGGCCACCTTTGTTCTTTCTCCAAGAAACTGATGGTGGAACTACCATTTTCTCCAGCAGAGAATTCCCCATCTTTGCCCTCAGAGATCCTTGGGCCTATTTCACCTATGCAAAGTGACAAGTACTGGGTTGGCCAAAAAGTCCATTACATTTTTTCCATAAAATAAAAGACATATTTCATTTTCACCAATAACTTTACTCATTTGGATATTTTGAGTACGGTGGCTATCTCCTGCTATTGGCTTCTACAGGGTACAGATCATGGGCGTTTCCAATGCATCTGCCAATGCATAAAACAGGCCCACAACCAAGAATTATTTGGCCAAAATGTCAATAGTACAAGAAACTTTGCAAACCACTTTCGACATGTCCGATCAATCATAGCACCTTCTCTATACACTGCACAAATCTTTTTTTGTGTTTCAGTTGCATTTATACCTTTCTTGAAATAATAAGGCATAATAAGCTGAAAAATGTTGCTTATTGTCTTCCATTTTCATTATTAAAATGGCTATGCAAAAATTCACCAATTTTGGTGAGTATTTTTTAAAATGTGGACTGATATGACAGCTGTCACAATACATCTAACACAATTGTTTGCAATGAAGTTAAAGACAACTAAGCGATACTAGAGCCATCATACGGAAAAAATGTAAGGGACTTTTTGACCAACCCAACAGTATATTTCCCAACCTCTGGCACATTCAGTTACAAGTGGCATCACAAGTGAGTCATTAACTTCAGTACATAGTGGGCTGGGACAATCCAGTGCAGTTTCATTTCACAGTCTTTCTTTCACCAGGCAGAAAGGAAGAAATTAGAACTATGTGCCCCGCCCCCCAGATCCCCCACCCCCTTGATCCCAGTCTCATGATTTCCTGTGAGGAAATAACTGAATAAAACAGCACTCTCATCTCTCAGAAACAATTCTTTTAGAATTTGTAGGAAGATTTTACCCTCCTAACTCTGTAGTGGCCTCATTCTAGAAAGACATACAATTTAGATTTCTAAAGAAAAGTAATAGCTTAATTAGAAACATTTGTCCGGAAGAACAAGGCTAGGTACTTGTTTGCAACAAAATGATTTTATAAGTTCACCAAAGTAGCCACACCCAGAACAAAGACAAGGGAGGATCCAGGTTTAAGTGTAAATTCCTGTGTCCAAGAATGCAGAGACAACTCACCACTGTCCTAAATGGTTTTCCAGTTTCAACAATTTCCTTGCGGCACCAGTTTTACTGGTGTGTGATTACAATCAAGCTTGCTGAATCCTCTGGTGATTTACTTATCCAGAAGTTCAGTGAGTTCTTACACAGTCCAAAGTACAGAAACCCTAGTCAGAGTGAGAAACATGTTTATATTTTTCTATTTCAAACAGCACTTCTTTCCTGATAATGTTAAATGATTCTGCTGTTGAAATGCTTATGAACTTCCCTCTGCCCTAGAGATGTTTGAAAATACAGACACATTGACATTGTGTGGATTATTCAAACAACATATGTGTGCATAAAAGAAGAAATATCAAGTTGAAACTGTTGAATGTTAAGAGAGAAATTACAGTAGTATACAGCCTGTGCAAGGCTGTAGATGTGGCCTGGTTTGTCTATGAAAGAGCTTCTTTGACTAAGATATGCCTGTTTTATAATCCTTATAAACAACCATTTCGGAAACCAAAAATAAAATAACTTTTTAAAAACTATATTTTTGATTTGTAGATTGTTTTATTTTCTCACTAATGTGTCCAATTTTTATTAATTATATTTCTTTAAGTTTATCTTGCAATTGTGTTCCTGGACTTTTGCTGTAGGTACTTAGTAATTTACTTGAAATTTTTTGCAATAATAAAATTATTATTGTTCAAAAGATTTTATTTATTTTTAGTGAGAGGGGAAGGGAGGGAGAAAGAGAGGGAAAGAAACACTGATGTAAGAGAGAAACATCCATCAATTGCCTCCTGTGTGCTTCACAACTGGGAACTGAACCTGCAACCCAGGCATGTTCCCTAACCAGGAATCAAACCATCAGCCTTTCACTTTCTGTGAAAATGCCCAACCAACTGACCTACACCAGTCAGGACAAAATTATTTACATCTACGTTTTGTCCTCTAAATATAAGAACCACTTCTATGTGTTTTAAGTGTGGCATTGTCATTATTATTAATGACCAAGCAATCTGTTATTTCCATTTCAAATTCATTTTTTTTGACCCAATAGTTATTTAGGAGACTGATTTTTTAGTTGCAAAGTGTTTAGTTTTAACTGCGTTTGTGATCTGATGTTGTAGCCAATACAAATAATACCCTTTGCACTATATACTTTAGGCCTAAAATATAATTTTTTGTGTAAATATTTCATGGCAATGTGAAAAAAGTGAATATTCTGCTTATATGGTGTATGTATTATTAAGTATTTCTATCCTTACCTAAGAATATGTTTATTGATTTTACATATAGAGAGAAACATCAATCAGTTGCTTCCCCTACATACTCCAACTAGGGATTGAACCCTCAACCTAAGTATGTGCCCTGACCAGGAACCAAACTCATAACCTTTTGGTGTACGGGACAATACTCCAGCCAACTGAATCACCAAGCCAGGGCTACATATGAGGTCTGTTCAGAAAGTATCCAGTCATGTAATATGAAAAAAGAGACATTTTTGGAGGAAGATACAAGATACAAGATACAAGAAACATTGTACACAGGACAATAATGCCTCAGTCCCCTTCAGAGTAGGCACCTTGGGGCCTCACACAGTTCTCCTAACTGCAGTATGATGTTCTTTCTGCTTTGGTAGCAGAAGCTGCGGAACAAATTTTGCTACAACACATTTCATGCTAAGATCCTGTGTCAAAATCTCGGACACAGTAGTTTTCAGAATCCCCAGATCAGCTTCTAGTTCTCACACTGTCAGTTGCCAATCTTTGTTGACTGCAGCCCATACACGTTCAACATTCTCAGGTGTTCTGTTTGTTACAGGCCTTCCAGAACGTGGATCACTTTCAACAGATTCTCAACCATTCTTGAAGCATTTGTGCCACACTTTTATTTGTACTGCACTCATTGCATCATCCCCAGAAATCTGAATCATTTGAATAGTTTCCACAGGGAATACTCAATCTTAATACAAGGTTTGATGCAGATTTGATCAGAATGACTCACACAATCATTTTGAATGTGATGGCCACACAGTATACATGCTCACTCAATGTCTATCATCCCCCACTAACTAGTAAAGTCAAGCCGTCATTACTCACACATGCCCCCTCCAGTCCACTCTTCTTGGCTGCCAGGTTACATGGATGTTATGCAAACCATTCTCCTTATAGCAACAATGATGGGACTTTTTCCAGACAGACCTTGTATATATTAATATTTTTAATAGAATAATGTTTATTAATCATGCTCAAGGGGTTCAATAGCATATTTGAGCTGGTGGAAGAATGAATCAGTGAATAAAAAAGAATGAATCAGTCAATTGTGATTATACAGTGTGAGGAACAGAAAGAAAAAAGAGTGAAAAAAATGAATAGATTCAAAGGGACCTTCAGGACATCATAAAACATACCACCATATGTATAATGAAAATCTAAGAAACAGAAGAAAAAATGAAAGAGGCAGAAAGAGGTAACGCCCCCAAACTAACTAAATTTGAAGGAAGATATTAACCTATACATCTAAGATGTGCAACAAAAGATAAACTCAAAGAGATCCCAACCTAGACACATCATAGGCAAAGTGTCAAAAGCCAATGACAAAGACAGAATCCTAAATGCAGCAAGAGAAAAATGACTCGCAAGTACAAGGATGACTGGAGGCCAGAAGGCAATGAGATAACACATTCAAGGTGCTAAAAGAAGAACACGGTTAACCAAGAATTCGACAAAACTGGACTTCAAAAATAAGAAGAAATTCAGACATTCCCAGCTTTAAAAAAAAACAACCCACAAATTTCTCATTAGGAGGCTTGCAAGAAATACTAAAAGGAGCCCAGGCTGAGATAAAAGGACACTAGACAATAACTTGAATTCACCTGAAGAAATAAAGAGTACCAGTAAAGCTAACTTTACTGATACTGGGCAAATATTTTAAGAAATCATAGAAATGTATTTTTGCTTGTAACTCTTTTCTTTTATCTGAATTAAAAGACAGTTGCAAAAAGCAATAATTGTAAAATTGTGTCTTAGGTATGCAATATATAAACATATAATCTATATGACAATAATATCGCAAAGGAAGGGGTGGGAGTAGAGCTTCGTTGGAGCAAAGTCTTTCTTCACTACTGACATTAAGTTACTACTGATCTAAACTTTTTTTTTTTAGGATGACTACTTTTATTTTTTATTTTTATTTTTTAAATATATTTTATTGATTATGCTATTACAGTTGTCCCATTTCTCCTCCATCATTCCCCTCCACCCTGCACACCCCTTCCCACCTACATTCCCCACTTTAGTTCATGTCCATGTGTCATAAGTTCTTTAGCTTCTGCATTTCCCACACTATTCTTGCCCTCCCCCTGTCTATTTTCTACCCACCATCTATGCTACTTATTCTCTGTACTTTTTCCCCCTCTCTCCTCTTCCCACTCCCCTGTTGCTAACCCTCCATATGATCTCCATTTCTGTGTTCCTGCTCCTGGTCTAGTTGTGTGCTTAGTTTGCTTTTGTTTTAGGTGTGGTTGTCAATATCTGTGAGTTTGCTGTCTTTTTACTGTCCTATTTTTTTATCTTCTTTTTCTTAGATAAGTCCCTGTAACATTTCATATAATAAGGGCTTGGTGATGATGAACTCCTTTAACTTGACCTTATCTGAGAAGTGCTTTATCTTCCCTTCCATTCTAAATGACAGCTTTGCTGGATACAGCAATCTTGGATGTAGGTGCTTGACTTTCATGACTTGGAATACTTCTTTTCAGCCCCTTCTTGCCTGTAAGGTCTCTTTTGAGAAATCTGCTGACAGTCTGATGCGAATTCCTTTGTAGGTGAGTCTGCCTTTATCCCTTGCTGCTTCTAGAATTCTCTCCTTCATTTTAATCTTGGCTAATGTAATGATGATGTGCCTTGGTGTGTTCCTCCTTGGGTCCACCTTCTTTGGGACTCTCTGAGCTTCCTGGACTTCCTAGAAGTCTATTTCCTTTGCCAAATTGGGGAAGTTCTCCGTTATTATTTGTTCAGATAAGTTTTCCACTTGTTGCTCTTCTTCTTCCCCTTCTGGTACCCCTATAATTCAGATGTTGGAATGTTAAAGATGTTCTGGAGGTTCCTAAGCCTCTCCTCATTTTTTTGAATTCTTGTTTCTTCCTTCTTTTCTGTTTGTTCGTTTGTTTCTTCCTTCTGGTCCACTCCATTGATTTGAGTCCCAGTTTTCTTCCCATACTATTGGTTCCCTGTGCGTTTTTCTTCATTTCACTTATTGTAGCCTTCATTTGTTCATCTAACTTGTGAGCAAAATCAACCAATTCTATGAGCATCCTGATCACCAGGGCTCTGAAGTGCACATCTGATAGGTTGGCTATCTCTTGGTTGCTTAGATGAATTGGCTCTGGGGCTTTGATTTGTTCTCCCATTTGAGCCATTTTGGTTTTTTGGGTTTGTTTGTTTTTTTTTTTTTGGTCTGGTCGGGACTGTTACACAGTGAGGGGTGGAGTCTTAGGTGTCCCCAGGGTGGAGCAGCCCAGTAGCTGGGTTGTGATGCTGGATGTGGGGGCGGTGTCTGAGAGGGAACAATGGCGCTTGCTCTGCTCTCTCTCAGATTCCAGTCCCTTCCACCGATTCCCCTCCACCTAGATTATCTATGTGGGACCACCTAGTCAGCTAGCGCCTTGCATAGCCTCACTGGGTCTGCACTGTTGCCACCCCATGCCCAGGGTCCACTAGCCACTGCTTGTGCCCCTGGGATCTGCCAGACACTGCTGCCTGCTCACCCAAGTCCACCAACCTCCACTTTTTCCTGCCGCGACTCCACGCCTCTTACCAGTCTGGATCAATGGTTGTTGGACTTCTGTACAGTTGAATTTTCTATTAGTTCTGTTGTTTTCTTGTTTCTATATTTTTGTTGTGCAAGGAGACACAGTGTGTCCACCTATGCCTCCAACTTGGCCGGAAGTCCTGATCTAAACTTTTAAAACATGTTTTATTTATTTATTTTTAGAGTGAGGAGAAGGGAGGGAGAAAGGGAGAGAAATATTGATATGAGAAACATCTATCTGTTGCCTCTGTTAATCACCCAGACAAGGGACTGAACCTGCAACCTAGGCATGTGCCCTGACCAGGAATCAGGTGACCTGGCTGAACTGGTGACCTTTCACTTTGTGGGGTGACACCCAACCCACTGAGCCATACTGGTTGGGACTATTGATCCAAACTTGATCATTGTAAGTCTTTAAGATACTACATAGAGTTTACTACAATTAGTATCTTAGTAGGCAACCATGAAAAAAATTACTCTAAAAAGATATACTAAGAGAAACAAAGCATGAATTGATGCTTATAATTAGTCATTGAGGAAATACAAATCAAAACCTCAATGAGATATCACTTTACATCCACTAGAATGACGATAAATAAAAAGATGGACGATAGCAAGTATAGATGAAGGTGGAGAAAATGAAACCCTCACGTGTTGCTGGTGGTAATGTAACATGGTGCAGCCACTTTAGCAAACAATTTGGCAGTTCCTGAAAGGACTAAACATGGAGTTATATATAACCACACAAGTCTATTCATAGATATATAACCACAATAATTGCAAACATATGTTCATGCAAAAATTATACATGAATATTCATGGAAGCATTGCACATAACGATCAAAGGCAAGGTAATGTTGAATGTAGTTTGTGAAATTTTTCTCCATTGCAAGTTCTGCTTTATATGTAAAACTATTCAACAACATTGTGTAAAATTTAAGGAGTCAGTGAATGGGGAATGCAGAAACAAGAAGGTAAGAGGGTAAATGGAAGAAGGCAGAATAGGAAATGAATGATAACTAGTTAGAAAAGGCAAGTGAAGAAATAGAGCAAAAAAAAAAAAGATGCCCAGATATTTTTTCATCATGATGTTTGTGTCCCATAGTCTTTTCTTTGCTCCATGAAATGGAGGGTATTTCTACATATAAAAAGTTAAAAACAGAATAAAAAGGAGGAAGTTAACATGTTCTATGGCTTTATGGCTATTACTCCATTACAGGTGTTAAACTTACACGAGACACTCTTACACTTTTTGTTGAAATAAAAAATCTAGCTGTCTGTGGTAGATATGAAGATTTTCTCTCCATACTGCCCTTCAAGATAGTACTTGATGCCTTGCAGTGGCAGGGTGTGGGGGATGTGGGGGGCATGCATCCAGCAGGCAGCCTCTAGCTATGAGCTTTATCCAGGGATCTACTTTGCCTGAAGCCTGCCTCTTCCCGGGGTAGCTTTGCCTCTGGTGACTTAGTAAGGTAGGGGTATAATGTCTTGGCCTCTTGGGGTGCTGCTCTCTGAGTGTTCCATGCGAGGTCAGATGAAGTTTTTGGATCTGCACAATAGTTTTGCTTCTCTCTCTGTCCAGTCCTGCATCTTTCCCTACTTTTCACAAGTATTGTTCCTGATAAAGTAACTTGCTTTCAAAGCTCTGCTGCACTGTTTGTTTCTCAAGATCCTAACCTGTGACATATTCTCTTCTATTTCATGAGTAAGAAAGAAAAGAGAAGGCCAATAAACCTACTCTGTTCCACAAGAAAAATTCACAAGCATTTATGTCTTCCGGAAAACAAGGATGTCATTTTAAGTATTTGTTACTAGGGCAACACATTAAGTAAGACAATCAGTTTTTAACTTCTTAAGGATTAAGGATTGCTTACACAGGCCACAACAATGATCTCAAGTCCAGATTTCTAACTGAGGTTGGCAGCTAATGAATTCAGCAAACTACTGCCTAGTCGGGGTTCTATTTTTGTAAATAAAGTTTTACTGTAACTCAACTACATCCTTTCATCTGACTGCTTTCATGCTATAACATCAGAGGCAAGTAGTTGCCACAAAGACCACAAGATTTGCAAGCCACAAATGTTTACTATCAGGCCCTTTAAGAAAGAGAAGATTTTTTTTTAAATGAAAATAACTTCTGTAAGAACAGTTTTTAATGCAAAAAAAAATCTGCTTTTTTCATCAACTGCTGAAAGAGGAGGCAGTTACATATGCCTCCAGTTTTAAAGACCAAGCCCTGGGGTTCCATTAATTGTCACTGAGGAGAAGAGGGCAATATCAAGAAGTCCAAACAATATGGAAAGAACAGGGCAAAATGGGATTACTAATAAATGAAATAAGGGGTGCATATGATTTTGGATCTACACTGATCACAAGCTAAAAATATGAAAGGGGTTTCAGGTGTCTCAGGGCCAACCATAAGACTAGGTTTGGGAATAGAATGATAATGATAACAAAGGATACTGACAAACTGTGATTTGTTCTAATGTAAATTTTATCAAAACTCAAAATGAAATGCCAACCTTACAAACCAAAGATACATCCAAGTGAGCAAGATCTTTGGTTACTTCTTTCTGATCCTCTTTGGGATGCACCAAGGTGGAGACACAAGATGCAGGAATTCTCTGGGTCCAGTGAGGGAGGCCCTGATACAGGAACTCTAGGGCGAGTTACCACTCCCTACCAGCAGAGCCACAACAGTGCCTGGAAATAGTTTGCATTACATCTAGACTCTATGTCTGGGCTCTCCAGGTTCTGAAACTCTTGCTACCCCCAATTTATCTTATCTAATCTTGTCTGTTCTGTTCTTGCAACATAGGAGCTACACATCTTCAATGTATAGCCAGTGTAGGGTCTTTACCATGGCTATAGGAAGAGAAAATCAGGACATTCGGCATGTTCTGAAATCTCCTTCCTGGGCTCTGTTTCTTTCATTCAACGACTGTTCTTTTTAGGCTCCACAGGCTACCTTTTCATGCCAGGACCTCTCTCACTTTTTCTTTGCAGATGCAGGCAAATAAACAAATAAATAAAATAAATAATAAAAAATGCATCACTCATTTATTAATTTCTTTCTTCTATTAGTAGGTTTGCAGGCAAATTACAGCTTCATGCTTGGCACAGGAAACTTTGAAATATTTTAAAATCATACTCATTGCTGTTCCAACCAGCTTTTCTGTGCCTTCCAATAAACAACTTAGCTTGTAGTCTGGGCAAAGCAGATTAAACAAGTGTGTGTGTTTTCTACGCAATCAGGTTAGAAAATGTGTATAGTCATCTATTTGACATTGTGACTCTAGCCTCTTGTCCCATGTCACACTTCCCTGGTATTGTTCCCTCTTCCTCTTTAGAAAAGTGCTTATCCACCATTTATAATGATCTTGCTTTTTAATGTTTTACCTTCCTTTCCCAAAACCTATTTATATAATGCTAAATTAAGCTGTGGTAGGATACCACTTTTTCATTTGATTCCAATTCTACATAATAATTTCCCATTTGAAACAACAATTATTTTATCAAGAAGAAACAGCTGCAAACACAGCAATTTCTCTGAACTACCATTAATACTGTTCCCTGCTGTCAAGCCAGATGTTCAGTTCTAGATGCTGAACTTTCTGTTTAATTGAGTAGGAAGCCTGGAGATGAGTAGAGACAAGCTACACTCATCTGAGATACAAGTGCAGCCCCTCTGCCAGGCTTTAATACTGGAAACACAGGAAATATCCTTCCCATAATTGCTAGTCTTTTGACCCTATTCTCTCTGGACTTCCTGCCACCACTTTCTCTTTAAGTTCTCAGAAGCCAGTTGTATCATCTGAGTTCTACTGTTCATGTCTGTCATTCCAGAGAATTGTAGCCTTACAAAAGCTCATAGAGAGTCAAACTTATTCATGTATGTGTTCTTAGCTTCTTTCCCTGTCCCCACAAGCTAAATAAAACTCTGGAGTTACTCATTCTCTAGGCATTTTTTCCACTTACCTTTCTCCTGGACTTTATGAGAGAGATGAGGAAAGAAGGAATTTCTAGACCTGTTGATTGTGTTAAAGGGCTTTGGCTGGGAGCTGACAGTGGGAGAGTTTTCAGAAGCAGCTTCTTCCATGCAGAAAATATTGAGATGGGCAAAGGTGTAGACAGAGGATTTTTCAGTACATTAGCTATACCTACTAAAATGTATGAGAATTATGATTATAAAATAGAAGGTAATGTTTTGAACAGGGGGAGGATGAAGAGATGAGAAGTGTGAAAATACTAATGTTCTTATCTTTTAAAGGAGAAAGTCATTGATGATGTATCCAATTGAAATGTGTTTTTATTTCCCTGGCTGGTGTAGCTCAGTGAATTGAGCACGGGCTGCAAACCAAATGGTCGCCAGTTCAACTCCCAGTCAGGGCACATGCCTGGGTTGTGGGCCAAGTCTCCACTTGGGGGCACACAAGAGGCAATCACACATTGATGTTTCTCTCCTTCCCTTCCTCTCTCTTTAAATATAAATCTTAAAAAGAAAAATAACTAAATAAAGAGTCATACAAGGATAAGCTCTAAGTGGTGGGTAATTTTTTTTTTAAAAGAAATATGTGGTTTTTTTCAAACACAGTTAATCTAGCCTTTTAACATTTTAGAGTATTTGGAATCCTGCAGGAAATAATATCTCTTGTGGTGAAGAAATATTTATTTCAAGTTCAACAATTCCTTCAGTTTCTCTTAATGTTTCTTTCTTTTATTAAATTCAAATAAGATTAAGTTTAATATGTGTGAGATAGATAGCATGATCTCATATTTATGAAAGTATTTTTTCTATTTGTGTGTATGCTTAGAAGGATATATATAATAACATTATTCTAAAACTAATAATGGTTATTTCTGGGTGGTAGGTTTGTGCTGAGTTTTGAACTTTTATCTTTGAACAGTTCTATTATTTGAATTCCCTATAATAGGTATGAGAATAGATTAATTTTTCTTTAAAAAATGCGAAAAAATGCCAATATGATGATAGCGATTAGTATTGATGGTAGGAATATGGATGATTATTTTTTTTTCTTTGTGCTTGTCTTAGTCCATTTGGGCTGCTACTACAAAATACTACAGACTAGGCAGTTTATAAACAACAAAAATTTACTTCTCACAGTCTGGAAACTGAAAGTCCAAGATTAAGGCACCCGCATAGCTACCTTCTGATGAGGACCCTCTTCCTGGTTTATAGCTGGCAACTTCTGGCTGTGTCCTTAACGGTGGGAGAAGCAGGGGATCTCTCCCATAAGAGCACTAATCTTATTCATGAGGGCTCCAGCATTATGACCTAAGCACCTTCCAAAGGCCCCCACCTTCTTAGACCATCCCTCGGGCATCAGGAGTTCAACATATGAATTTGGGGGGAACACAAACATTCAGAGCATAGCAGTCCTTTTCTGTATCTGCTAACTATTCAAACATTAAATTATAAAATTACAATGATAGAAATACCCAACATTGCTATTATATATTCCTTCTGTTAATATTTTTTATTCCATAGCAGTTTTATGAAGATGATAATAACAAAGCATTATGTTTTCCACAGAATCCTTCAACCTAAGGTGATTTTCACAGACATACATTGAAAAAAGTATCACCGATTTAAAAATAAAGCATTATTCATCTAAAAGTTGGCATGCACAGAGTTAAAGAAATAGTACTGGTTATTGCTGTGTCTAAGACACTCTGAGGAGGGGCAACATCCAGGGGAAAGAGAACTGGAATGTTGTGGGATTTCAGAATTCCCATAAAAATTATGCCAGCAATGAATAAATGCCTAATAACTAACTAACAGAATCAAATATCTAGTTGGTAATATGTATAGATAACTTTTTTCCATACCTCAGGACTCCATTTTATAAAATAGAGATAATGATTTCTCTCTGTAATAAATAGTGTCAGGAGGTTAAGGGAGGGCTCCATGGTAATATGTACTCGGGTTCCCAAGAGAACTCAACAATAGGGGTTTGTATAGGGGTCACTTCAAGATTTTCATCAAACTTGGGGTTCAAAATCTACTGTCTTCCATAAATTAATGTTCTATATTTTCAAAGCATAATGCTAATATATGTGAAAGAAAATGTAAACAAATAAATATTAAAACTCCTCAGTTTTTCTTTTATATCTTCAGTTGCCTTTTCTTCATCCATTTAAAAAATATTTTTTCTTATCTTTCTATTATTTTTCCTTGCAGATCTATTTATTACTATGTTTTTTTCAGAGAATATTATCTCTCTCTTAAGTAAATGTGCATTTTTTCTGATTTAAAAAAATAAATATTCATTTCTGTATAAAGCTCACTGAAATCTAAATGGAACCACTCTGAATATATATATATATTTTTTTTTTTTCTTTTTTTTGCTAGAGCACCAACACTCAGATAGAAAACTGACTCTCAAACTGGCTTCCCATTTTCCTGCCTTTGCACACACTTTGCCAGTGGTGTCATGGCTTGTCTTCCTCACCCCTCTTACCTGCCCCCGCCCCTCCTCCAGCCAGTTCCACTGCCCTCCCACTGCAATTCCCTCAGATCAGATCTTTCCTTTTCAGCCTCTCTGCTTTCATCCCATTTCAGTCTTCTCACAGCAGAGAAATTACTTTTTTTTGAAAAAACAAATTTGACCACGTGCAGCCCTGTTTAAAACCATTCAGTAGCTCTGCACTGTGGAACAGGATAAAGTTCAAACAACAGGAATTGCAGGCCTTCTCATCTGATACCTCTCTACTTTTCTAAGCCCCATTTTTCTTAAAGTCACCCTCTCTTCCTCTATACTAAGCAATTTCAGTCCCCCTAAAACACTCTGGAACCTGTGGACAATGAATAGATCTATGCTTTTGCTCATACTTTTCTCTCTGCTGAATGCTGATTCATCTTTTAAGGTTAGATTCAAAAGAGTCTATGAAAGATACTAAATCTCACCAGAAGTGAGAGAAGTAGAAATTAAAATAAGTTTTATTCTTATCTGACAATAAAAATATTAAAATATTCTACTTCTGTTTTCTGGTTTTGCATATAAGGAGCTTGGAAGTCACCACTCCATCCTGTCAGAAGTGGGCACAGGTAATCAGGTTCTTGGTGATCACAGACAAAGAATTGAACTGCACACACAGAGTTTACAGCAGAAAGAGAACAGATTTATTAAGTGATAGTACACTCCGCAGAAAATGGGAGCAGGTAAGCTCTGAGCAGGGAATTGACCTGGAGAGATTCTATTCTTATAGTGTGGATACTTCCTGGCTAATTTTGGTAGGGTTTTATTGGACATGTACAAGTAGTTATATTACTTTAAAGCTACTGTGCATGTGGTCTCCCATGATTTTCCTTCATTGGCCACGGGGGAAGGGGATCCCACTATGTTAATTTATTATAATGCTATTGTAATGAAGTGGTGGTCATGTAGCATCTTCTGCGCAGGTGCATTCATGATTCACCACGATTCAGTACTTTTCCAGAAAGCAGGAACAACCAGTCTTAGAACAAGATCTCTGTCCTAGATCAACGTCCTTTATCTTAGCTCTGAGGCACCTCTGGAGTTTCCTCCTTCCTGACTATCTCCTGCCTCATAACCACAAATGAAAAGATGAACAGACTGAAAAATCAACAATTTTTCTTGGAACCAGAAGAGAAGAGGACACAGGGAAAACCACAACCCCCAAGGTTAAAGAGACAAACTAGAGAATACAAGCAGTCCTGTCTTACTGGAACAGAGATTCACAAGCAGAAACTACCAGGAGACGAGCGCCAGGGGAGGAAAACCTGGATTGTAACCGACAAATTGCTGGGGATTCAGTGTGAACAAGTCTCAGAGTTAAAAACTTCAGATGGAACCAGTTATAGGAGACCCCACACTTTTGTGGCTTTTACCTCAAAGAGCTTGATCGGGCTCTCATGTTGAATTTTGGAGAGAAATCCCCTCATGCTTCTGGCAGAAGAAGGGGAAAAGGAGCCAGGTTGAAACGCCAGAGCACTGTGTTCTTAAGAATGCCCCCAGGGGAAACTAGTTAACCAGAAACTAAACTGCTGGGATACTATCAGAGCCTAACTGATCTGGGAGACAAGAAATAGCCAACTCTAGCTTCCTCTAGCCATCCTGTCCCACCTAAGAGGGAAAAGAAAAACTGAGAAACACATGCTGCTCACAGGCCAGAGACATATTCTCATTAAAAAACAGACCTAATCCTAAAACTACAGAGAGCTTTCCCTCCCTTGACACCTCACCGCTACATTATGAAGGGCCTGTTTACAGCAGTCTCTTTCACACAGTACATGATGTCCAGCTATCAAGAAAAAAAATTCAAGGCACACCAAAAGGTGAAAACACAATTTGAAGATCTGGAGCAAATATCAGAACCAGACACAGCAGAGATGTTAGAATTATCAGACCAGAAATGTAGAACAACTGTGATTAACATGTTAAAGGCTCTGATGGATAAAGTAGACAGCATGCGAGAAGGAATGGACAATGAAGGCAGAAGGGGGAAATCCTGAGAAAGAATCAAACAGAAATGCTGGAGATCAAAAACACTGGAACAGAAATGAAGACTGCTTTTGATGAATTTATTAGTAGATTGGACAGGGCCGAAGAAAGAATCTCCGAGCTTGAGAATATAGCAATAGAAACCTCCCAAGTCGAAAAGCAAACAAAGAAAAGACTAGGCCTAGGCATGCCATATTCATACCACAGAAAATCACAGATAAAGAAAAATCCTGAAACAAGTTGGAGGAAAAAACACCTTGCCTATAGAGGAACAAAGATAAGAATTACAAGCCACCCTCACTGGTGTGGCTCAGTTGCTTTGGCATCATTTTGCAAAGTGAAAACTTACTGGTTCAGTCCAGTGTCAGGACACATGCCTGGGTTACAATTTGGCTTGGTCCCCAGTTAGGGTGCATGCTAGGGGTAGCCAATGGATGTTTCTTTCCCTCTTTATCTCTCCCTCCCCATCTCTCTAAAAATAAATAAATAAAATCTTAAAAAAAAAGAATTACATCCAATGTCTGCTTGGAAACCATACAAGCAAAAAGAGAGTACAGTGAATTATTTGAAGTGTTAAGAGAAAATAAAACCTACCTACTTAGAATTCTGTACACTACAAAGTTATCCTTCAAAAGTAAAAGAGAAAAGTCTTTCTCAGACAAAAATTGAGGGAATTTTTTGCTAGTAGACCTGCTTTGCAAGAAATGTAAAAGAAGTTCTTCGGAGAAAGGGAAAATAATACAAGTCAGATACTTGGATCTGTGCAAAGAAAGGAGGAGCATCAAAGAAGAAATAAGTGATGGTAAAATAAAAGCTTTTATTTTTCTTATTCTTAATTAATTTAATACAATAGTTTGTCAAAAATCAAAATAGCAATAATGCATTCACTTATGTTTCAACAAGTGGTGCTGGAACAACTAGACATCCAGGTGCAAAAAAAAAAAAAAAAAAAAAGAATCTAGACATAAACTATACATCCTCCACAATATTTAATTTAAAATGGATCATAGACCTAAATGTAAAATATAAAACTATAAAACTCCTAGAAGACAGCCTAGGAGAAAACCTTGATAACCTTGGGTATGGCAATGACTTTTTAGGTACAATAGAAAAGACATGATCTGTGAAAGAAATAACTTACAATCTAGACTTACAATTTAAAATTTCTGCATTGAAGAGACTTCCAACCAACATGGAGCTGGACAGGCTGTGCCTCCTCTCACAACCAAGATTAAGGACAACAAAAATATAGAACCAAAAAAAAAAAGAAAACCCAACCAGGACAGAGAGAAAATTGAATTGTGCGGGAGTCCGACAACAACGATTCACCCAGACCTGTAAGAGGGGTGGAGTCAGTGGCCGGCAGAGTCCCCGGCTGGCAGAGTCAAATCTTGGCAGGATAAGCTGGTGGTGGTCCTGGGGGGCACAGTCACTCCAGGTGCACCGGCTGCGGTGTTGCTGAACATGAGGAGGCCAAGCAGGGCGCACAAGGTGGTGGACCACAGACACACATTCACACACAGATAAACCAGGCAAAAACAGGCAGCAAGACAGACTACACGACGCAGGGCCCCAGCGCCGGGAAGTGAAGACTAAAAGCACCCGTTGAAAATACTTGTAGTGGCTGAGGTGCCAGGAGGGAATCCCGGCCTCACAGGAGAGTTCGTTGGGGAGACCCATGGGGTCCTGGAGTGTGCGTAGGCCAACCCACATGGAAATCAGCTCCAGAAGGGCCCAATTTGATAGGGGAAAGAGGCTGAAGGGACTGGAATCTGTGAAACAGCACAGAGCAAATGCCATTGTTCCCTCTCGGACCCCACCCCCACATCCAGCATCACAACCTAGCGAGTGGGCTGCCCTGCCCTGGTGAACACCTGAGGCTCTGCCCCTCACTAGGTAACAGCTGCAACCAGACAAAAACAAAAAATCCAAAATCAAGGATGGCTCAAAAGGGAGAACAGACCATGGCCCCAGAGCTAATTCATCTGAGTGACCAGGAGGTGGTCAACCTATCAGATGCAGAACTCATAGCACTGGCAGCCAACGTATTAGAAGCACAGTTCAAAGCTCTGGTGATTAGGAAGCTCACAGAATTGGTTAATTTAGGTCTCAAATTAGAGGAACAAATAGAGACTACAATAAGTGAAATGAAGAAAAATGCACAGGAAATCAATAGTGATGGGAGGAAAACTGGGACTCAGATCAATGGAGCGGACTAGAAGGAAGAAAGAAACAACCAAACAGAAAAGAAGGAAGAAACAGGAATTCAAAAAAATGAGGAGAGGCTTAGGAACCTCCAGAACATCTTTAAAGGTCCCAACATCTGAATTATAGGGGTACCAGAAGGGGAAGAAGAAGAGCAACAAGTGGAAAACTTATCTGAACAAATAATAACGGAGAACTTCCCCAATCTGGCAAAGGAAATAGACTTCTAGGAAGTCCAGGAAGCTCAGAGAGTCCCAAAGAAGGTGGACCCAAGGAGAAACACACCAAGGCACATCATAATTACATTAGCCAAGATTAAAATGAAGGAAACAATTCTAGAAGCAGCAAGGGATAAAGGCAGAGCCACCTACAAAGGAGTTCCCATCAGACTGTCAGCAGATTTCTCAAAAGAGACCTTCCAGGCAAGAAGGAGCTGAAAAGAAATATTCCAAGTCATGAAAGTCAAGCACCTACATCCAAGATTGCTGTATCCAGCAAAGCTGTCATTTAGAATGGAAGGGAAGATAAAGCACTTCTCAGATAAGGTCAAGTTAAAGGAGTTCATCATCACCAAGCCCTTATTATATGAAATGTTAAAAGGACTTACCTAAGAAAAAGAAGATAAAACAATATGACAGCAAGAAGACAGCAAACTCACAGATATTAACAACCACACCTAAAATGAAAGCAAACTAAGCCAACAACTAGACCAGGAGCAGGAACACAGAGATGGAGATCACATGGAGGGTTTGCAACAGGGGAGTGGGAGGAGGAGAGAAGGAGAAAAGGTACAGAGAATAAGTAGCATAGATGGTAGGTAGTAAATAGATAGGGGGAGGGTAAGAATAGTGTGGGAAAAGTAGAAGCTAAAGAACTTATGAAACATGGACATGAACTAAAGGAGGAAATGTGGGTGGGAGGGGATGTGAAGGGTGGAGGAGAATGATGGGGAGAAATGGGACAACTGTAATAGCATAATCAGTAAAATATAATTAAAAATAAAATAAAATTTCTGCATTGACAAAGACAACGTCAAGAGAATGGGAAGACAAGCAAGAGACTGGGAGAAGATATTTGTAAAATACATATCAGATAAAGGACTGTTATCCAAACTATACAAAGAACACATAAAATTCAACAATAAGAAAACAATCAAAGTTTGACTTCCTGTCAAGATAGAGGTATAGGTAAACAGTTCACCTCCTCTCACAACCACATAAAAATCACAACAAAACTATAGAACAACCATCACTCAGAACCATCAGAAATTGAGTTGAATGGAAGTCTGACAATTACTGAATTAAAGAAAACACATCCATCCAGACTGGTAGGAGGGGCAGAGATGTGGAGAGGCTGGTCCCACATCCACCTGTGGCACGCAAAAATTCGAGAAGGATATCTCAGGATAAGCATCCCAGCCCTAAACTGGGCCCCCCTGCCCAGGGTTTCAATGACAGGAAGGTAAGTCCCCATAACTTCTGGCTGTAGAAACCAGTGGGGTCTGAGTCAGTGGAAGAAACATGTAGAGTCCTAAGCAGTTCCTCTTAAAGAACCCACAAACAAACTTACTTGGACTCACTCCCTCTGAGCTCCAGACTGGGGTAGCAGCTTGAAAGGAACCAGAGGCATATGAGGAGGAACCAAAGAGTCTGGCATCAAGGTGAGAGCTGATGGACAATTTTCTCCCAGACAGAAATGAGGACATAGGCCATTGTCCCTTTTCTGAACACTCCCCCAACAGGGCCACAGAGCAGGCAGGCTGGGGCTATATCTGAGACTCCATCAATAGGGCTAACACTGTCAGCCCCACCCTGGAGATCCCCTGAGATTCCATTCCACTCAACTTATAGGCCCACCCAAGCTGTTGTCAGTGACTTTTCCATATGGTCTTGGCTCATGTTCAGAACTTCCTAAATCCTCTCAAATAAGCAACAGCTTCAGTGAGGCCCAGCCCCATACCTCTTGCTAAGTGGCTGCAGACATGGCACTAGCAGCAGTGAGCCTAGATTCACAGCTTGGCTTCTCCTAGGAACCTCCAAGCCCAGCACAAGTAATAGCCATCTCAGATTGCTTTATAGTTCATGCAGGTTTGCACCCAAAGGTGGAAGCTGAACTTGGCCTGCACCATCCAGGAAACCCCAGAGTCTGAGCACCCAGTAGAAAGCTACAGACCATGTCAGAGCACCACAACCCTGTCCCTGCACAGGATCCTCCATGGAGGGTTGAGGTTGATGGTCAGTGGACACAGCCAATCTTTGCAGCTGACTAGCCTGGGTAAATCCCTCCCATTGACCTGTCAACGGCAATCAAGATTCAACTACAAGAGGTGGGTATACTCAGCCCACCTTGATTACTCAGCTTGGGTGATAGGGGAGGCTGTGCCACTGGACCCTACAGGACACCTACCACATTAAGCCATGCTACCAAGACAGGGAGTCATAGAAGCTCCACCTAACACATAGAAACAAACACAAGGAGGATGCTAAAACAAGGAGACAAAGAGGCATGTCCCAAATCAAAGAATAGATCAAAACTCCAGAAAAAGAACAAAAGGGAGCTAAGTAATCTATCAGTCCAGAGTTCAAAATACTGTTTATAAGAATGCTCAAGAATCTTAGTGAGGACCTCAACAACATAAAAAAGACCCAGTCACTAGTTGAAATAAACAACAATTTACAGGGGAAAAAAACCGTAGAGTGGATGAAGTCCATAATCAAATTAATGCTTTGGAATATAAGGAAGCAAAAAATAATCATGCAGAACAAGAAGAAGAAAAAGAATTCTAAAAAATGAAGTTAGTGTAAGAAGCCTCTGGGAAAACTTCAAGAGGACCAACATTTGCATCATAGATGTGCCAGAAGGAGAAGAGAAAGAGCAAGAAATCCAAAATGTATTTGAAGAAATAATGAAAGGAAACATCCCTAATTTGATGAAGGAAATAAACATGCAAGCCCAGGAAGCACAGGGAGTCTCAAACAAGATGGATGCAAAGAGGCCCCACTCCAAGACATATCATAATTAAAATGCCAAAGGTTAAGGATAAAGAGAATCTTAAAAGCAGGAAGTGAAAAGCAGTTAGTTACCTACAAGGAAGTTCCCATAAGGCTGTCAGCTGGTTTCTCAAAAGAAACTCTGCAGGCTAGAAGGGATTGAAAAGAAATATTCAAAGTCATGAAAAGCAGGGAACTACAGCCAAGACTGTTCTACCCAGCAAAGATATCATCTAGAATGGAAGGGCTGATAAAGAGACAAAAAGAAAACTAAAAGAGTTCATCATCACCAAACCATTATTATATGAAACATTACAGAGACTTATTTAAGAAAAAGAAAGTCAAAGCTATGAATAACAAAATGGCAGTAAAAACATATCTATCAATAATTGAATCTAAAACACAAACTAAACAAACAAGAACAGAGAGAGAATCATGGATATGGAGAGCATTTTGGTGGTTGCCAGATGGGGTGGTGGTGTGGGGGAATAGGTGAAGAGGTGAGGGATTAAGTGCAAATAGGAAGTTACAGAAGAGTCATGGGTATGTAAAGTACAGTACAGGAAATGAAGTATCCAAAGAACCTATACGCATGATCCATGGACATGACTATGGTGTGGGGATTGCCTGAGTGCATGGGGGGGGGTGCTGGGTGAAGAGGAGCAAAGAGGGGAAAATTGGGACAACTACAAATAGCATAGTCAGTAAAATATATTTTAAAAAAGAAAACAATCATATTTTAAAAGGAGCCAAAGATCTTAACTGTCATTTCATTAAAGAATATATACAGATGGAAAATAAGAATATGAAAAGATGATCCACATCATAGATAATTAGGGAACTGCAAATTAAAAACAACAATGAGATAATACTACATACCAATTATATAGAATGGCTAAAATCCAGGACACTGACAACACCAAATACTGGTGAAGTTGTGGAGCAAAAAGAACTCTCATTCATTGCTGGTGGGAATGAAAAATGGCATTGCCAGTTTGGAAGAT
Organism: Anoura caudifer; assembly: GCA_004027475.1. Taxonomy (NCBI): domain Eukaryota; kingdom Metazoa; phylum Chordata; class Mammalia; order Chiroptera; family Phyllostomidae; genus Anoura; species Anoura caudifer. The sequence goes on from PVKU01001942.1 coordinate 253,298, forward strand.
AAGCAGTTTCTTGCAAAACTAAATATATTCTTACCATATGATCCAGCAATTGCTTTTCTTGGTATTTAAATGAAGGAACTAAAAACTTATGTTAACCCAAAAAACTGCACACAGACATGGATAATAGTTTTATTTATAATTGTCAAAACTTGGACATAGTAAAGATGCTCTTCAGTGGGTGAATAAATAGATTTTGATACATATAGACAATGGAATATTATTCAACACTAAAGAGAAAAGAGCTATCAAGCCATGAAAAGGCATGGAAGAAACTTAAATGCATATTACTAAGTGAAAAAAGGCAATCTGAAGAGGCTACATACTCTGTACTTACAACTATGTCAATTTGTGACATTCTTAAAAAGGCAGAATTATGGAGACAGCAGAATATCAGTGGTTAGTAGCGGTTTGGGGTAGGGCTGGGTAATGGCTGGGAAGAGAACAGAGAATTTTCAGGGCAGTGAAAATACTCTGTATGATACTATAATAATGGATATATATTATTATGCATTTGTCCCAACCCAAATGTAAACTACAAACTTTGGGTAATTATAAATGTGAGTAAATTATTTATAACGAATGTACCAGTCTGGTGGGGGATGGTAATAATCAGGAAGGCTACATTATGTTTGGGGGTAGGGAGTATATGGGAAATCTCTGTCTCTTCCTCTCCATTTTGCTGTGAATCTAAAACTAGTCTAAAAAATTAAGTCTATAGGATTTTCTATGTACACTATCATGTCATCTGCAAATAATGATAGTTTTGCTTCCTCCTTTCCAATTTGGATGCCTTTTATTTCCTTTTCTTATCTAATCACTGTGGCCAATACTTCCAATACTATATTGAATAGAAGTGGTGAAAGTGGACAACCTTGTCTTGTTCCTGATCTTAGTGGAAAAGATTTTAGTTTTTGCCCGTTGAGTATGATATTGGCTGTAGGTCTCTCATAAATGGCCTTTATTATGTTGAGGAATGCTCCCTCAATTCCGACTTTGCTGAGTGTTTTTATCATAAATGGGTGCTGTGCCTTATCATATGCTTTTTCTGCATCTATTGATATGATCATGTGATTTTTGTCTTTGCTTTTGTTTATGTGATGTATTACATTTACTGATTTGCGTATGTTGAACCATCCTTGCTTCCCTGGTATGAATCCCACTTGGTCATGATGTATGATCTTTTTAATGTGTTGTTGGATGTGGTTTGCCAATATTTTGTTGAGGATTTTAGCATCTATGTTCATCAGCAATATGGGCCTGAAGTTTTCTTTCCTTGTTATGTCTTTATCTGGTTTGGGGATTAGAATGATGCTGGCTTCATAAAGAGAGTTTGGTAGTCTTCCATCATTTTGGATTTTTTCAAAAAGTTTGTGAAGGATAGGGGTTAGCTCGTCCTTAAATGCTTTGTAAAATTCTCCTGTGAAACCATCTGGTCCTGAGCTTTTGTGTGTCGGGAGTTTTTTGATTACTGCTTCTATTTCATCTGCTGTTATTGGTCAGTTTAGGCTTTCTGCTTCTTCTTCATTGAGGTTTGGGAGAGTATATTTTTCTAGAAACTTGTCCATTTCACCTAAGTATTCAAATTTCTTGGCATACAGTTCTTGATAGTAATTTCTTACAATCCTTTGTATTTCTGTGGTGTCAGTTGTAATCTCTCCTCTTTCATTTCTGATTGTGTTTATTTGGGTCCTCTCTCTTTTTTTCTTGATGAGTCTGCTTAATGGCTTGTCAATTTTGTTTATCTTTTCAAAAAACCAGCTCCTGGATTCATTGATCCTTAGAATTGGGCTTTTGGTCTCTATTTCATTTAATTCTGCTCTGATCTTAGTTATTTCCTTCCTTCTACTTGCTGTGGGCTGTCTTTGCTGTTGATCCTTGAGTTCTTGTAGGCGTAGAGTTAAGTTGTTTGTTTGAGATGTTTCTATCTTTTTTAGGTAGGCCTGTATCGCTATGAACTTTCCTCTGAGGACTGCCTTTGCTGTGTCCCATAAGTTTTGGGTTGTTGTAAGTTCATTTTCATTTGTTTCCAGAAACTTTTGGATTTCCTCCTTAATTTCATTCTTGACCCATTCATTGTTTAATAGCATGCTATTCAGTCTCCATGATTTTGAGGACTTTGTGTTTTTCCCCTTGGGGTTGGTTTCTAGTTTCAGTCCCTTGTGGTCGGTGAAAATGCTTGGTATAATTTCAATTTTCTTGAATTTGATGAGGTTAGTTTTATGACCTATCATGTGATCTATCTTTGAGAATGTTCCATGTGCATTTGAATAGAATGTGTATTTAGTTTATTTGGGATGAAGGGCTCTATATATATCAGTTAAGTCCATTTCATCTAAGGTGTCGTTCAATGCCACAATAACTTTGTTGATATTTTGTTTAGAAGATCTGTCCATTTTTGACAGTGGGGTGTTAAAATCCCCTACTATAATTGTGTTGCTGTCAATATCTTTCTTGAAGTCCTCTAAGATTTTCTTGATGTATTTAGGTGCTCCTATGTTGGGTGCATATATATTTATAATGTTTATGTCTTCCTGGTGGATTCTTCCCTCGAGTATTATGAAGTGACCTTCTGGATCTCTCTTTATGGCTCTTCTTTTGAAGTCTATTTTGTCTGATATGAGTATTGCTACCCCGGCTTTTTTTTCCTGTCCATTTGCTTGGAAAATTTGTTTCCAGCCCTTTACTTTGAGTCTATGTAGGTCTTTTGTCCTGAGGTGGGTCTCTTGTAGGCAGCATATGTGTGGGTCATGCTTTCTTATCCATTCAGCTATTCTATGCCTTTTGATTGGAGCATTTAATCCATTTACACTTAAGGTTATTATTGATAGGTACTTATTCATTGCCATTTTTGTACCTGTGTTCCTCTCCCTTTCTTTCTCCTTTCCTTCCTTTCCTTAAAGCAGGTCCTTTAGTATCTTGCAGAGCTGATTTGGTAGAGGTGTATTCTTTTAGACTTCTTTTGTCTGGGAAGCTCCTTATTTGGCCTTCTATCTTGATTGAAAGCCTTGCTGGGTAAAGTAGTCTTGGTTGCAGGTCTTTGGTTCTCATCACTTGGAATATTTCTTGCCATTCTCTTCTGGCTTGGAGTGTTTCCATTGAGAAGTCAGATGCTAACCTAATCGGGGCTCCTTTGTACATTGCTTCCTTTTTCACCCTTGCTGCCTTTAAGATTCTCTATTTGTCTTGGAATTTTGCCATTTTAATTATGATGTGCCTTGAAATGGGCCTCTTTGAGTTCCTCTTGATTGGGACTCTCTGTGATTCCTGGATTTGTGTGACTTTTTCTCTCATCAAATTAGGGAAGTTTTCCATCATTACTTTTTCAAATAGGTTTTCTATTCCTTGCTTTTCTTCTTCTCCCTCTGGTATCCCTATTATACAGATATTATTACATTTCATATTGCCTTGTATTTCTCTTAATCCTTCTTTATTTTTTTCTGAGCCTCTTTTCCTTTTCTTGCTCTTTCTGGATGCTTTTTTCTACTTGGTCCTTCAACTCACTGATCCGATCTTCTGCTTCATCAATTCTGCTTTTCATTTCTTCCACTGCGCTCTTCAGTTCAGAAATTGTATTTTTCATTTCCTCTTGGCCCTTGTTGATGGTTTCTATTTCCTTTTTCATGTTGATATAGTTTGTAGTGAGTTCCTTGTAGCTTCCCTGTAGTTTTTGGTAGCTCATTGAGAGCTCTTGGAGCTTCCTGACAACCATTGCTTTGAACTCAAAATCTGATAGCTGAGTTGCCTCCATTTCATTTAGCATTCTTTCTGGGGCTTCCTCCTTTTCTTTCATTTGGGGATTGTTTCTTTGTCTTCCTATTGTTTGTGAGACTCTTCTTGTTAGCCTCAGCTTCTTAAAATGATTTGTTCTGGTTCCCTGGGTTTATGGTGTGAACTTCTGTGGTAGAATACCTGTGAGATTCAGTGGTGTAGTCTCCTTTGGGTATCCTGGTGTTCACAGCTTCCACTATCTCATCTGTTGAGATGCCCCCTCTTTGGGACCAACTCTGGTCTTTCCACAGTTCCAGGATTTTTTTGTTTTGTTTTGTTTTGTTTTTGTCTCACTTGTATGTGTTTAAAAAGAGAAAAGAGAAGGAAAGGAAAAAAGAAAAGAAGGAAAAGGAAATAAAGAATGAAAAGAGAATAAAGAAAAGTAGAATGAAAAAGAAAAGAAGAAAAAAGAGAAAGGAAGAAGAGATAAGCTTGGAAAGAAAGGAAGAAGGAGTAAAACAAGAAAGAAGTAATGAAAAGCAAAAAGGACTTGAGGGGTAAAAAAGATCAAAATAATGAAAAATTAATAATAAAAAAGAGAAAAAGAAAAAAAACCCACAAAAAAAATAAAAAAAACGAAAAACACCAAAACCGCCAATTCTTGCTGTTATCAATCTTGTCAAGCTGGTTTTTCTGGCCTTGATGACTGCAGTGGCCGAGGGGTGACCATATTGTTCTTTTCCTTTTTCAGCACTCGGGTTTTTTTGGCCTACTGCCCTCAGAGCTAGCCCAGGTCTCTCCGCACAGGGTCTCAGGCACATCTCCTACTGCGGCAGGCGCCTACTGTGGTCATGTGCGCACAAGTGCTGAGGATCTTTCAGCCTTCCTTGCACAGGTGCCAACTGTCCTGTGAGCACAGATCGACCTCCATACAGGTTGCACACCTATGTCTAAGACACCTGTTGGGTGTCTAAGATCTCCCAGCAGCCCACTCAGGTCTCCGAGGGCGCGATGGCACAATGGCGCTGAGAGACTGTATTGCTGTTCCCTGCTGGCACCAGAGCTTGCAGGGGGGGGGGGGGCCAAGAGACCGTAGAGGTGCCTAGCGACTGCACCACAGGTCTCTCAGTGGCATGCTGGTGTGAACGGATCCCTGTGCAGCTGTTTACAATGGCACGTGGGTATAGACAAAAGTGTGAGCTCCAGCGCTCAGTACTCCCAGGGCTATGAGATCTTAACTCCTCTCTGTGAGATTTCAAGCAACCAGGTTTATCCTGGTGCTGCTGAGACCTTGTTTGGCTGATCAGGGAGCGGTTGACCCAGCTCCCTCCCTCGGCCAAAAAGCTGCTCAACCTAGTAAATTAATTTGGCCAAACAGCAGGATACAAAGTCAATATCCAAAAATCAAAGGCATTTCTGTATGCCAACAATGAAACAGCAGAAGCAGAAATCAAGAAAAAAATCCCATTTGATATAGCAAAAAGAAAAATAAAATACCTAGGAACAAACCTAACCAAAGAGGTAAAAGACCTGTATGCAGAAAACTACACAACACTGAAGAAAGAAATCAAGGAAGACACAAACAAATGGAAACATATACCGTGTTCATGGATCGGAAGAATTAACATCATCAAAATGTCCATACTACCCAAAGCAATTTACAGATTCAATGCAATACCTATTAAATTACCAATGGCATATTTC